>JAPKLX010000650.1:0-57970 GCA_026898415.1 Leonotis leonurus | reverse complement strand
CTTTCTCTCGCTGTCTCTCTCTCGCTGTCT
The DNA here is from genome assembly GCA_026898415.1 of Leonotis leonurus. Lineage (NCBI taxonomy): Eukaryota > Viridiplantae > Streptophyta > Magnoliopsida > Lamiales > Lamiaceae > Leonotis > Leonotis leonurus. The sequence continues at coordinate 57,940 of JAPKLX010000650.1, read as the reverse complement.
TTCTCTCGCTGTCTCTCATCTATTCACCACGTCGCACCACCATGCCCTCGTCGAAGCGCCGTGCTCCTACGCGCGCAGCAGCACCACCATAATGCTGCCCTCGCCGCGTAGCACCACCACCGCCGCTCTCCCTCTTCTATTTATTTTCATTGTTTGTGATTCTGAGAATTCCCTTCCCTTTCAAATTTCATGAATCAATGGAGTCTTATGAATGTTCTAAATTTTTAGATTGGTTTCGGGGTTGGTTCGGTGCATTTTGGATTGGTTCGGGGTTGGTTTGAGGCGGCTTGAAGCCGTTCGGGGCCTGCTCGGGGCCAACCGAAGCTGTTCGGGGCCGTGCGGGGCTGTTCGAGGTCTGCCGAAGCTGTCCGGAGTTATTCGGAGTGGTTCGGGACCTGTTCGAGGTCATCCGAAGTTGTTCGGGGTGGTTCGGGGCCGTTCGAGGTCGAAGCAGCCTTGTATTTATCCTCAATACATTAGCTAAGTCCTACTTCTCCCTTTTCTTTAAGTTTTGGTAAATTTTAGCTTGATTAAGAGAGGTAGTGAGCATGGTATAACATTGAGAGTTTTAGTTCAAACAGAAGGATTATATATCATAGTGTATTACCTACATTCATGACTTAGTAATAAAAGAGGTAGCTAATGAAAGTGAATGCCATGGTAGAGCCATTACCTTCTGTCCGCTATCTCTTTTTCTCCTCCCGTTTCTTTAAGTTTCAATTTCGGCAGCGTTTCGGTGTAAATGATATTTGGGTGTGGTTTAAGTTAAAATCCTTCCCCCTTATATAGAAGATTTCATCCCTATTCTTCACTAATCTTATGCTATTGCTTCTTCTTTTGGATTTGCAGTCATGGCAATTGGTGGAAACTTGAAGCGTCACTGTGTAGCTAGGATTAGTAGGGAGCAGTGCACGCTAGTTTCTGATTTGGAGAAGATGAACAGTTGCACGCTTGTTTTGCTTTATGGGTTACTGTTCATTGGCTTATTTTCTACTGGAATTACACGTAATTTGCTTTATGTATGCCTACATATATATTACATCTACTGGAGACTTTCTATTGTATTACACATGTCTAATGTGTATATCCCGCTATATATATTACGTATATCTATATATATATATATAGCACACCTTTATTAATTTTTTCCTTTATGTATAGCCGTATATTACCTTATAATCACTAAGTATACTTCTCCTTTTAACAATAAATATTTGTATCAATATTAATACTAATAATGGCACTGTTCATATTGGGCACTAATCACTCTTCAACGGACATCCTCGTAATTGAAATCCGATTAAGTGATGACATTAACTATTAAATTACTACAATTGTTCGTTATTCTCAAACTATTCTCAAAATTTGGTCTCGTAAATTTAATCCAAGTACGAGAAATCTGAGAAATTGTTGAGCTTAGAAAATTTATTTAGGATTAAAAGACGGGATATTACATTCTACCCCTCTAACTAAAAATTTCGTCCCGAAATTTGCATATTCTCTTCAAATAGCTCTGGGTACTTTTCTCTCATCTTATCTTCGAGTTCCCATGTGGCTTCTTCTTGCCCATGGTGCCTCCATAATACTTTTACTAGATTTATTGACTTGGTTCGAAGCTGTTGAACCTTCTTGTCTAAAATAGCTTCGGGTTTCTCCTCATAGCTTAAGTCGGGGTTAAGAATCATCTCTTCTTGGTGAATAACGTGTTTTGGGTCAAACACGTATTTTCTGAGTTGAGATACGTGGAAAACGTTATGCACGTTCCCAAAGCTCGGTGGTAACGCCAGTCGGTACGCTACCGATCCTATCCTTTGCAGGATTTCGTAGGGTCCTACGAAACGGGGCCTCAGTTTTCCCTTAACACCGAATCTAATGATTCCTTTAGACGGCGATATCTTCAAGAAAACTTTATCTCCCACCTCAAATTGTAGTTCAGTTCTGCGGGTGTCGGCATAGGATTTCTGTCTGTCTTGAGCTTCCTTAATTCTTCCTCGGATTTGACGAACAATTTCGATCATTTCACTAACAGAATCAGGACCCACTATTGTTCGCTCGCCGACTTCATCCCAATAGAGCGGCGATCGGCACTTTCTTCCGTACAGGTCTTCGTACGGTGCCATTTCTATTGTTGCCTGGTAGCTATTGTTGTAGGCAAATTCTATCAATGGTAGTACTGCTTCCCAGCTCCCACCTCTGTCGAGAACCACAGTTCTTAACATATCTTCTAGGGTTTGAATCGTTCTTTCTGACTGTCCGTCAGTCTGTGGGTGGAAGGCAGTACTGAAGTTCAGCCTCGTGCCTAGTTCTTTTTGCAGGCTCATCCAAAATCTGGATGTGAACTTCGAGTCTCGATCTGAGGTGATCGATACTGGTACGTCGTGGAGACGTATAATCTCGCGAACGTATAGTTGGGCTAACTTATCTGATCCATAGGTGATCATTATTGGTATGAAATGAGCACATTTCATGAGTCTGTCCACAATCACCCAGATAGAGGTGTTTCCACGCTTGGACTTAGGCAATCCAGTCACAAAATCCATAGCAATGTGCTCCCATTTCCATTCCGGGATTTCTAAAGGTTGTAGCTTCCCATAGGGTCGCTGGTGTAGTGCTTTGACTTGCTGACAAGCTAGACATCTTTCCACGAAGGACGCTATGTCTCGTTTCATCCCTTCCCACCAGAATTTCCTCTTCAGGTCACGGTACATCTTCGTACTCCCGGGGTGAGCGGTGTAGGGAGTGTCGTGTGCTTCACTCATGATTATCTCCTTTATTTCTGGATCATTCGGGATACATAGCCTCCCCTCAAAAGTGATGGCATTATCGGCTCCTTCTTGATAATTCGGGGTTTCGTTCTTTCTCACTTGGAGTCTGATCCTTTCTAAAGCCTCGTCTGTCCTTTGTGCCTCCAAAATCTTGTTCCGTAAGTCGGGCTCGATTACTAGAGTAGCAAGGATTCCTTCTACGGTCTCAGGAGGTGGTAGAACTTCTAAGTTCATTTTGCTGAACTCATTTATGAGTTCCGCCTCTCGAGTGAGGAGGTAAGCCAGTTTCGAAGATGTTTTACGACTCAAGGCGTCGGCTACTACGTTAGCCTTACCCGGATGGTAGTTTATACCGCAATCGTAATCCTTTACTAGTTCAAGCCATCTCCTCTGCCTCATGTTGAGATCCTTCTGCTCGAAGAAATATTTGAGGCTTTTATGATCTGTGAAAATCTCGCACCGAACTCCGTAGAGGTGGTGCCTCCAGATTATCAAGGCGTGTACGATGGCAGCTAGCTCCAGATCGTGGGTAGGGTAATTGAGCTCGTGTGGCCTGAGCTGTCGGGATGCATAAGTTATCACCTTCCCGTCTTGCATCAATACACACCCTAGCCCGATCTTGGATGCGTCGGTGTATACTACGTACTCCTTGTGGGGTTCTGGGACTGCGAGCACAGGAGCGGTGGTCAATTTCTCCTTTAGCAGTTGGAAGCTAGCCTCGCATTCTGACGACCACTTGAATTTGATCCCTTTCTGGAGGAGTTGGGTCATCGGTCTAGCTATTTTGGAGAATCCTTCGATGAATCTCCGATAGTACCCAGCTAACCCTAAGAAACTTTTGATTTCATTAGGAGTTGTGGGTGCTTTCCATCCTTGAACTGCTTCCACCTTAGCGGGGTCTACTTTAATCCCTTCTGATGACACAATGTGTCCGAGAAAAGCTACTTCGTTGAGCCAGAACTCACACTTACTGAATTTAGCATAGAGTTTCTCGCTTCTAAGGGTTTCCAAGACGATTCTCAGATGATTCTCGTGTTCGTCTCCATTCTTAGAGTAGATCAGAACATCATCTATAAATACCAGGACAAATTTATCAAGGTATGGGTGGAAGATGCGGTTCATCAGGTCCATGAACACGGCGGGTGCATTAGTCAATCCAAACGGCATCACTACAAACTCGTAGTGTCACGCCCGCCCTTCACTAAGGATAGTAAAGTCGAGGAAACCGTGACTGGGGAAGGGATTAAAGAAACAGGGATAGAAGTGGGGGAAACTAGAACGAGGCTGAACCGAACAACATCCTTATAACACATCAAATAATTCATTACACATGAATTATAAAAGGACTTGAGTCTTAGGCTCAATACAATTCATCATAATATGAAAGAGCTGGAGTCTCGTTTTTAATACATAATGATCTCAAACTTGCAGCGGAAAGACATATGGATCGCAATAAGCTCTACATGTATGAAGACATGCAGAACCCCCAAGAGTCAAATACTAAGAGATCGACAACAAGCCCGAACGCAGCACTCCTCCTTTACCACCGCTCAACCTGCACGTTTAGAAATACATGCAGGGCTGAGTACAAAAGTACTCAGTAGACACATGCCAAAATCACATTCATACATATATAACTGTCATGCCATTCGCAAGTGAAACATAGGGATTTTTGTCTCTAAAGCACCTATGTTCACTAAAATCATTTCTTGTGAAAACTTGAGTTGACAGGCCTGTCCTTAGTTCTTTGTAATCAACCATATCTGAACGTTATTGGTGCCGGGGAAGTGGCCACTTCCCACAGACACTTGACCGGTCAGCCCTTCCGCTGACACACAGTCCATGGTGTACACTAGTTCGAGTGGAGACGCTAACCCACTGGAACCCAAATTCGATTATCATATAACAGATAGGCATCATACATAAATCGAAAACATTTATGGCAAAACAGTGCTTTAAAAAAAATATCTCGTTTCATTTTGAAAGCATGCACACACATATTTTTATAGAGTAAGAAAAGCCTACTTGGATAGTCTCGACTGGTAGCTGCTTTGTTCTCGAGATGCGGATCCGACCTCTTGTCGAAACCTTTAATATAAATCTCGGGTGAGATATATCACTCGAGTATATCAATTAAATTCTAAGTGCAAGGAATTACTATCTTTGGTTATCTTGAGAGTTTAGTCTCGGTCTTTAAAGTTCGACTAGTTCATGAGTCTAGGAGTTGCATTTCTAGAGGAGTCGTTTTAGGATTTCTAAATCATTTTATGATTCGAGGATTTACTATACCCAATAAATAGTTATTGGGTATATAACTAGAGGTATTTCTAATTCAATATCTCGATCCCTAACTCGAGGTAAATAATTTCTAATTAGCTAATTAATAATTTAATTGCCACCATAATCATAATTTATAATTTAATCATTTCTTATGATTAAATTCTAATTAATCAATTAAGTTCTAACTAATTAATTAGATAAATCTTTCATTGAATATTTTGATTTTTAAGTCAAAATATCTATAAGTCCTTTATAGGTTAAAAATAACCTAGCTAATATATATTTTAAATATGATTTATAATTAAATCAATTATTAAGATAATTAATTATCTAAATTAATTATAATTTACTTATCTAAGTTAATTAACATTCTACTTCTTGGGCTTGGTCTAAATAAATAAACAATTTCTATCTAATAAAATTATTAATAGTCTATTTAAGTAATTTATTTAGCCCATAACATAAATTGGTTTAGCCCATTTGATTAATTAAGTGGCCCAAATCTTTAAATAAATTAGTCCATATGTTAATTGCTTAAGTCCATCCCAATTATTTAAATTGAGCCCAGTAACTAATTATTTTAGTCCATCATCTACTTAATTAGACTTGGCCCAAATTATTTAATGTGAAGCCCAGTAAATTCTTCAATTTGGGCCCGTCTTCTAGCCCAACGAATTTAATTACTCGGCCCAGTAATTGGTAGTTCGGCCCAACACCCCCTTTTAATAAATTCTCATCAGTTTCATTAGTTTAGGCCCACCCGAATTTAAGTAGCCCAATCCATAGATTAATCAAGTTGGCCCAGCAAAAATTTAAATACTCAGCCCATGGATCCGGCCCATACCCGGGTCCAATTCTAGACCCTTCTATTGACTTAACCTAGACCTAATTCAATTCCACCCTCTCCCAATTCATTCTGCCCTCAACGCCACTCTCTCCCTCTCTCTCGGCTCTCCTCCGTCTGAAACCACCACCACAGCGTCGGTGTCGCGATTCTGCTCGCGCGTGACCTTCCTCTCGACGAGCCCTTCCTTCACAGCCCTCTCTCTTGCTGTCTCTCCCTTCTCTCTCGCTGGACTCTCTCTCTCGCTGGCCTCTCTCTCTCGCTGGACTCTCTCTCTCGCTGGCCTCTCTCTCTCGCTGGACTCTATCTCTCGCGCAGCACTGCTGCTGCCTTCTCTTCCTCCGTTCTTCATGTCGCTGTGCTCTCTCTTCCTTATTCAGCCCTCCACCGCCGTTGCCTCAATCCAGCTGCTTTCCCGCCGTCGCGCTCCGCCTCAGACATGCAGCAACGCTGCTGTTCTTGTTTCACCACCCAGGTAACTCCTCTCCCTTATCTTTCTAATTCTATTTCTTTTTTTTTTCTTCTCACACTATCTCTTTTCTTCGACTGGAATCAGATAGTGGTGCAGGTTCATGGTTTTTTTTTTCTTTTCTTGGATTCTAGCATTCTGCCTTCTTAATTTCCTAATAAAATCTTTCTATGTATTTGTTGAAATAGAATGTTGGTTCTAATCACTGTTTATGGATATTGTGAAGGGATTGCTTTGGTTTGGGAAGGGTGGCTTGGTTTGCATTCCGGTGGAGCTCTGTCATTCTTCGGCGCCCGCTCCCGTCTCATTCCAAGATGGTGAAGCTGTACTCCAGGTAAAACTCCTTCCTCTCCCTCTTTTATTTTATCTTCATTACTTATTTTATTTTCTGTTTGATTGTAGAATGGTTATGATCTAACAATTCTCTTCCTCTTCAAATATTTTTACGAAATAATGAGTCTGAAGAGTGTTCTATATTTGCAGCTTGGTTCCTGGGACATACGGGGCTGTTTCGGGTTTGTTCGGGGTTAGTTCAGGGCTGTTCGAGGTCCGTTCAAGGTGACTCGAAGCTGTTCGAACTGGTTTGAGGCTATCCGGGAGGATTCGAGGTTGTTCAAGGTTGTTCGGGGTGTTTCGGAACCTGCTCGAGGCTGTACGAAGCCGTCCGGAGCCGTTCGGAGTGATTCGAGGTCTGCCGGAACCGTTCGAGGCTGTTTCGAAGCTGTCCGGGGTCTGCCGTGGCTGTCCGGAACTGTTCGGGGCTGTCCGGGGTGATTCGGGGGTGATTCGGGGCTAGTTCGGGACTGTCCGAGAGCTTGCGAAGCTGTCCGGATCTGTTCGCAGTCGTTCGGGGTGGTTTCGAGGCTGTTCGGGATGGCTCGGGGCTGTTCGGAGCCATTCAAGGTCGTCCGGAACTGTCCAGGCTTGTTTGGAGGAAGCTCACGGCTGTGCAACAGCCGTGCACCACTGCTTCCTTATTCGTTAGGTAAATTCTTCTTATTTCTTCTTCTTTTTATCATGTAGATTATAGATAAGAATAATTCGCATATCAATATTCACATAAGACTTAGACGTATTCTTTTCCTATGTAAATGACATGCTCTTCTAATGTTCAAAGTGCAGCACCTAAATTCAGAGTTTAAGCATTCTAAGTTCAATTCAAAAACTGTTATGTACGTGATATTTATATCCCTAAATCAAGCTTTAAGAGGCATAAAAATAAATGTTAGAGCAGAATTCTTTACCTTATGAACTGCTCTTTCTCTTCTTCTCTTGGGTCTTTCCTTAAGTCTGCATTTCGGCAGCACTTTGGTATGGATTTTTGTGGGTTGTAATTATTTGCTAAGGTTGTACTGCTTTATATAGAGGAAATGAGGATCTATTTGATGCTTTCTCTCTACTTGCTATCTGTACTAGACTCATCTCTATGGATGCTGCAGGTGTGGATAGATTGAGTAAAGTGAAGTGTGGCGTGTGGCAGCTGCCTACTACTGTAGCCTATATTCTATATTCCTCTACTACTGCAGCCTATACTCTATATTCCCCTTATTTTATTTGTTGGGGTGTTATAGCCTTTAACACAGTGTACATTTTTTTTTTCCATCATTAGATTTTGTTTCTGCAACAGATTTGTACTGCAAAAATCTGATCCCTTTAGCAGTATTCTACTTGACAAATCCCTTTTATTATTATGCTTATAATATATATATATTACGTATATATATATTGATCCATTATTATGCGTATATTTTATATATATAACGTATATATATATATTTCATCTAGTGACTGATTTTCTACCTACATATAATTATCTCACTAATTATCATTATCACACATATATATATATATATCATAACAATGAAGGCTAACTATAATAAATAGCGACTAATAATATATCTTAATGATTAGTATTAATAATAATCACCTTAATGATTCTATAGAAATGATAATAAGCTGGCTAAATAAATTATGAGGATTCTTAACACCGAGTCATTATAAGTTAAACCTCCTTTAAGCTCTCATTTGGTAAAACACAATTTAAACCATTTCGATTTAATATAAACGGAGAAAATATTAACAATTGCTACTTATTATTTATTCTTAATTAGTACTTTAGGAACTCCCTACGTACTTGATACAAAATAGGTCTATTGAAAAGAGCGGGTCATTACATCCTACCCCTCTAACTAAAAATTTCGTCCCGAAATTTGCATATCCTCATCGAACAGTTCGGGGTATTTTTCTCGCATCTTTTCTTCGAGTTCCCAAGTGGCTTCTTCTTGCCCATGGTGCCTCCATAATACTATTACTAGTTTTATTGACTTGGTTCGAAGCTGTTGAACCTTCTCGTCTAAAATAGCTTCGAGTTTCTCTTCATAGCTCAAGTCAGGGTTAAGGATCATCTCTTCTTGGTTAATAACGTGTTTTGGGTCAAACACGTATTTCCTGAGTTGAGTTATATGGAAAACGTTATGCACGTTCCCAAAGCTTGGCGGTAACGCCAGTCGGTACGCTACCAACCCTATTCTTTCTAGAATCTCGTAGGGTCGCTGGTGTAGCGCTTTTACCTGTTGGCAAGCTAAACATCTCTCTACGAAAGATGTTATATCTCGTTTCATCCCGTCCCACCAAAACTTCTTTAAGTCTTGGTACATCTTTGTACTCCCAGGGTGGGCGGTGTAGGGAGTGTCATGTGCTTCACACATGATCATCTCCTCAATCTCTTGATTTCGTGGGACACATAGCCTTCCCTCGAAGGTGATGGCGTTGTCGGCTTCCGCTCGATAGTTTGTAGTGTCGTCCTTCCTCACTTTGAGTATTATCCTCTCCAGGTTCTCATCCGTCCTTTGAGCCTCCAGTATTATGTTCCGTAAGTCGGGTTCGACTATTAGGGTGGCAAGAATACTTGTTACGGTTTCTGGGAGTGGTAAGACTTCTAAGTTCATTTTACTGAACTCCCTTCTAAGTTCTTCCTCTGGATAAGGACGCAGGAAAGTTTCGAAGATGTTTTATGACCCACGGCATTGGCTACTACGTTAACTTTGCCAGGGTGGTAGTTTGTACCGAAATCGTAACTTTTTACTAGTTCTAACCATCTCCCTTGCTTTATGTCGAGGTCCTTCTGTTCGAAGAAATATCTGAGGCTTTTGTGGTTGGTGAAGATCTCGTACTGAACTCCACAGGGGTGGTGTCTCCAAATTTATTTTAGAGCGTGCACTATAGCGGCCAACTCTTAGAGTAAATTAGAACATCTTCTAGGAAGACCAAGACAAATTTATAGAGATATGGATTGAATGCGCGGTTCATTAGTTAATCCGACTGGCATCATTACAATCTCGTAGTGACTATACAAAGTTTGGAAGGTCGTCTTAGGAACAACTTCTAGTTGGATTTTTTTTTTTTTTTTTTTTTTTTTTTGGCGTATCCTTATCTCAAATCTATCTTTGAGAAGACTTTTGCTTAAGTTGATTATTCTTGGCGAAGGATAACGACTTTTGAATGTTAACTCGTTCGGCCTCCGTACTCTATGTGCATCCTTGGAGTTCCATCCTTCTTTTCAACGAAGAACATAGGTGTTCTTCAAGGTGTTATACTAGGTTTGATAAATCCTAAATCTAAAAGCTCTTGGGGTTATAATTTGAGTTCTTTTTAACTCTTTGGGAACTATCCTATAGGGTGTTTTAGATATCGGTGTCGATCCGGGCTCCAGATCGATTTTGAATTCCAGTTGTCGGTTTGGCGGAAGGCCTGGTAATTCTTCAGGGAACACATCTGGGTATTCTCGAATAATAGCAACGTCTTCGATTCTCCGTTTTAACTTCTCCATTTAAGGAGATTAGGTATGTTGAGCAACCCTTCTTTACTAACTTCTCAGCTGGTAAGGCTGAGATGATTGAGTTCTTTCGAACCATCGTGAACCCATGGAAACTCGTGGGTTCTTTTCCAGGGGTCGGAATGAGATTTGCCTCTCATTGCAAAGGATCGTGGCATAGTTTTTCAGCTAGCTAATCCAACTCTAGGTTCTCTACGCATGATCTAGCAATGATCCTGGCATAGTTTTCGGCTAGCCAATCCATTCCTAGTATTAGGCTCACTTCGTTTGTCGAGATAACACTAAGGTGGTTCACTAAGGCCTTACGTGATTCTAAGTTTATATCTAGGCTAGAGCAAGAATTAATGTGAGATTATTAGTTCTTTCTAAAGATAAAGAACCTTTGTAGTGTTCCCTACTAGTTTTGGTTTCGGCCTAATGGTTATCTACGTATGCTTTAGAAATGAAAGCTTAGAATGCTCAGTTTCTAAATAAAATCATTACTTGTTGAGAAGTGTTCCATACCTATCAAGTTTCCTTGATTTTCTTCAGGTCGTATTGGCTGCATCACATGAACTATGGTCTGTTGTGGATTCCCGTGATGCAGGAAAGGTTGGCAGAGAAGTGGCAGTGTTGGGGTTGGTTGAAACTGTTGTTGTTGCTGGCGTGCTTGAGGCTGAGCTTGGATAGTTTGGGTATGTTCGTTTGGAGTTGTTTGTTTAGGCCTTAGGCCCATCGTCTGCCGTTTGGTACGACAAGCATTTGCAAAGTGTCCTTTCTGACCACACGTGTAGCATCCTTCGCTACCAGCTAGGCATATTCCTTCGTGCTTCCTCTTGCACTTGGAGCAGAGAGGGAAATCCCGCCTGCAGTTTCCTGCCTGAGGAGTTGGGTTTTGTTTCTTGATATAATGAGGATGTGTCTGTCCTTTCCAGGGCCTCCTTGAGGTTTGGTCGTTCCTATTGCCCTCCCTCTTACGCTTTCCTTTAAGGTTATGAGACTGTACCTTGGGAGGTATTAGAGTTGGCATAGATGTTTGTCTCTGCACTAGCATAGTAGGCTTGAGGTTATGAGTTCGATTGGGGATTTGAGGGTAAGATACTCCTTCGCGGCTTGCTAAAGCCATCCTAACCTCCTGCCTTACATTGGCACAAACTCTTTCTATTATCTTTTCCTCAATTTCCACATATTCTGGTGCGTATCGTACCTCATCATAGAGCACTGGACCGTATCCCTTTTCAGTTGTACTTCCTTGCTCCATGTAGTGGAGTTTCATCTCCTTCTTCTCAAAATTCTTAGGAATATATCTGTCATATATTCCAGTCTTGAATTCTTCCCAAGTCAGGTTTTCCAGTCGTTCAGGGGTCATTGCCTTCCTCCATACATTCCACCAGAAATCTGCCGATCCCGCCAGTTGGAAAGAAGCGCAAGTTATGCGTTCCAGGTCTGTGCAACGTAGGAAGTTGAAGATACGCTCTAGAGCCCGCAGAGGAGATGACGAGCAGCGAGAGGAACAGAGAGACGGCAGCAACAATGGTTGCGCGACCTGGAGAGGCCAAGAAAGCGAGAAGTGCGACGCGGTGGTGATGAGGGCGCGCCATGGTGGTGATTTTAGACGTAGAGAGAGCCGAGAGGGAGAAAGGATGGAGAGAGAAGGCATTTGTCTTGAAGAGGAAGAAGAATGGGTTAGCAATTTAGTCTAGGTTACACAATTAGAACATATCTAGATTTGGGCCCGGGTATGGGCCGGGTCATACTAATAATTGGGTTGAAATTAACAAATGAATGGGCCAATTAGATAAACAATTTCTGGGCCGAGATTTAATAAATTTCTGGGCCGAGTAATTAAATTCGTTGGGCTAGAAGATGGGCCCAAATTGAGAAATTTACTGGGCTTCACATTAAACAATTTGGACCAAGTCTAATTAAGTGAATGATGGACTAATTTATTTAAAGATTGGACTACTTAATTAATCAAATGGGCTAAACCAATTTATGTCATGGGCTAAATGAATTATTTAAATGGATTATGGATAATCCTATTAGATGGAATTTATTTATTTATTTAGATCAAGCCCAAGAAGTAGAATATTAATTAATTTAGATAATTAATTTATAATTAATTAACTAGAATTTTATCTTAATAATTGATTTAATTATAAAACATGCTTAAGATATTTATTAGCTAGGTTATCCTTAACCTATAAAAGACTTATAGATATTTTGACTTAAGAATCAAAATATTCAATTAGGGATTTAGCTAATAAATTAGTTAGAACTTAATTGATAAATTAGAATTTAATCATAAGAAATGATTAAATTATAAATTTTGCTTATGGCGGCAATTAATTAATTAATTTGCTTAATTAGAAATTAATTGCCTCAAGTTAAGAAGCGAGATATTAAATTAGGAATGTCTTTAGTTACATTACCCACTAATTATTTATTCGGTATCGTAAAAATCCTGATTTATAAAGTGAATTAGAAATCATCAAACGACTCCTCTAGAGATACAATTCCTAAACTCGTGTACTAGTCGAGCTCTAAAGGACCGAGACTAAACCCTCATGATAACCAAGGATAGTAAATCCTTGCACTTAGAATTTATTTGATATACTCAAGTAATATATCTCACTCGAGATTCATATTAAAGGTTTCGACGAGAGGTCGGATCCGCAATACGAGAACAAGGCAAACACAAATCAAGACCATTCAAGTAGGCTTTTCTTACCCTATGAAAATATATGTGTGCATGCTTTCAAATGAAATGAGATGTTTTCAAAAAAGCATTGTCTTGCCATAAATGTTTTCGATTTATGTATGATGCCTATCTGTTATATGATAATCGAATTCGGGTTCCAGTGGATTAGCGTCTCCACTCGAACTAGTGTACACAATGGACTGTGTGTCAGCGATAGGTTGACCGGTCAAGTGTCTGTGGGAAGTGGCCACTTCCCCGGCACATAGAACTTCAGATATGGTTGATTACAAAGAACTAGGACTGCAGTCAAACTAGAACTTTCTCAAGAAATGATTTTTGTGAACATAGGTGCTTTAGAGACAAAATCCCTATGATTCACTCGAATGGCTTGACAGTTATATATGTATGTGTGCGATTTCGGCACGTGTCTACTGAGTACAATTTGTACTCAGCCCTGCATATATTTATAAATGTGCAGGATAAGAACGAAGAAGACGTGGGTGCTATGTCGTGCTTTTGTCGAACTCCATAGTAGCTGACTCTTGGGGGTTCTACGTGTCTTCATACACGTAGAATTTTATTACGCGATCCTGCATTTTCCGCTGCTAGACTTCTATGTAATAGATCTGAAACTAACTCTAAATTCTGCTATGTAATGTAATGAGCATATGACTCTGACTTCCCGATTTACGGGATATGTTCTTACTTTATGTTATGAAGGGAATATTTATCATCTTTCTCTTGTCATTTATTCTTTCATTGGTCATGTTCCCGGCTTTACTAGAATTAGTAGAAAGCGGGCGTGACAGGTATTGGGCCGGGTCCAAATTAATTGATTGGGCTGGAAATTATTTCAGTTGGGCCAGATAATTAACTCTATGTATGGGCCGAATTGATTCTTAAGGCTGGGCTAAAAATTTATTTAAAACACTGGGCCGGATCAGACACAATTGCTTGGCCGAAATAAATTAGTTATGGGCTGGATTGGATATAATAATTGGGCCTTGATTTAAATTCTAATCAGGCCTAAGCAATACAAATGGGCCGAAAATTTTTAAAGAAACTGGGCTCAAATTAAATAATTGGGATGGACCTAAGCAATTAACACATGGACTAATTTATTTAAAGATTGGGCCACTTAATTAATCAAATGGGCTAAACCAATTTAGGTTATGGGCTAAATAAATTATTTAAATAGACTATTAATAATTTTAATAGATAGAAGTTATTTATTTATTTAGACCAAACCCAAGAAGTAGAATGTTAATTAATTTAGATAAATAATTTATTATCAATTGAGATAATTAATTTATAATTAATTAACTAGAATTTAATCTTAATAATTGATTTAATTATAAATCATGCTTAAGATATTTATTAGCTAGGTTATCCTTAACCTATAAAAGACTTATAGATATTTTGACTTAAGAATCAAAATATTCAATTAGAGATTTATCTAATAAATTAGTTAGAACTTAATTGATTAATTAGAATTTAATCATAAGAAATGATTAAATTATAAATTATGCTTGTGGTGGCAATTAAATTACTAATTAGCTTAATTAAAAATTTTTTGCCCCGAGTTAAGAATCGAGATATTAAATCAGAAATGTCTTTAGTTATATTACCCAATAATTATTTATTGGGTATAGTAAATTCCCGAATCATAAGGTGACTTAGAATTCATCAAACTACTCCTCTAGAGATACAACTCCTAAACTCGTGTACTAGTCGAGCTTTAAGGACCGAGACTAAACTCTCATGATAACCAAGGATAGTAATTCCTTGCACTTAGAATTTATTTGATATACTCGAGTAATATATCTCACTCGAGATTCATATTAAAGGTTTCGACGAGAGGTCGGATCCGCATCACGAGAACAAGGCAAACACCAATCGAGACCATTCAAGTAGGCTTTTCTTACCCTATGAAAATATATGTGTGCATGCTTCCAAATGAAATGAGATATTTTCAAAAGCACTGTCTTGCCATAAATGTTTTCGATTTATGTATGATGCCTATCTGTTATATGATAATCGAATTCGGGTTCCAGTGGGTTAGCGTCTCCACTCGAACTAGTGTACACAATGGACTGTGTGTCAGCGAAAGGTTGACCGGTCAAGTGTCTGTGGGAAGTGGCCACTTCCCCGGCACATAGAAACTTCAGATATGGTTAAATACAAAGAACTAGGACAGCAGTCAAACTAGAACTTTCTCAAGAAATAATTTTGTGAACATAGGTGCTTTAGAGACAAAATCCCTATGATTCACTCGAATGGCTTGACAGTTATATATGTATGTGTGCGGTTTCGGCACGTGTCTACTGAGTACAATTTGTACTCAGCCCTGCATGTATTTCTAAACGTGCAGGTTAAGAATGAAGAAGACGAGGATGCTAGATCACGCTTTGTCGAACTCCTTAGTAGCTGACTCTTGGGGGTTCTACGTGTCTTCATACACGTAGAATTTTATTACGCGATTCTGCATTTTCCGCTGCTAGACTTTTATGTAATAGATCCGAAACTAAACTCTAAATTCTGTTATGTAATATAACAAGCGTATGACTCTGACTTCCCGATTTACGGGATATGTCCTTACTTTATGCTATGAAGGGAATATTTATCGTCTTTCTCTTGTCATTTATTCTTTTCATTGGTCATGTCCCCGACTTTACTAGAATTAGTAGAAAGCGTGCGTGACAGAAGGAAAGCTTTCCATATGTGTAAGAGAGGTGATCATCATGCTATAAACATGAGAAAGAAAACATAAAGTAAGAAAGATATAAGGCAGCCATGCTGCTGTGGAGGAAAAGAGACAGTGTAAAGGGCTGTAGTCTTCAGTTGAGTGAGGGAAGAATAGATATACACCCATGCTCCTTCCATGACCTACAAAGTAATAGAGTGAAGGCTATTAATTTAGCTATGCTAACCTTAAGCATTAAGATAGAGAATACCACTACAACAACATCTATATAAAGGGTAGTGGCTGCCCTAGAACCATTTATCACCCAACAATCGTTTACATATCAGTGCCTAGAAGCAACTATTTAAAGAAGAAGGAGTTAAAGGCAAAGGTAGTACTCTCCACCCTTAAACCTTCTTTTTATAACAAAGAAATCATAAACTTAAGACAGAAACCTCTGCTTTTAAGCTTTGGATTTAACACTTGAACTTAATTGAGAACATAACACATGCATGCCAAGAACATAGACAAAACATAGAATTTAGTTCAGAGTTCAAAAACTTAGACTTATCTCTTTATATCCAGAATGAGAACCGAATCAAAGGTTATGAAATTTCAGTAAATGAAATGCAGAATTTACTATTTATCAACTGAAAATAAGAGAAGGAACATTTAATTACTTAGAAGCATATTCAGATTCAGATGCTGAATATAAAAGAAAATGAAAATTCTAAAAGAAAACTACAACCACACAACAAATCTCCTTCCATTATCATCTATAAACTCACAGTTGACATAAAGGCCTACTTCAAGTTAGTGCAGAACCTTACCTGTTGAATTAGAACCCCAGTAGGCAAACAAAAGCAAACCTCCATGCCTTAAAACCTGATTCAAACCCTCAACATCTTCAACTCCCACCAATGACCTCAAGATTTGAGATATATGTTGAATTCATAAACATATATGAGCACACATTAGTTATGACTTCATAGGTGGATAGCACGAATCAGATTCTGTAATTGGGTTAAACTTAAAATTTTCATCCTAGAACATCAAGATACTAAAGAGCTAAAGCATGCATAGGCAGAAATCAAGATGTACCCAGAACTGTTGCCTTAAACCACCTTGGGCCAAATTCGAAACTGGAACCTCACCCCAGTTAAGAGTCGTAGCCATCCTTCTTTGAACCAAGACATTCCCGAAATTAGATTCGGGGAGAGGCAGTGAGGATCTAAGGAGAACAAGAAATTGATCCATAAGTAAATAAATACTAGTAGGAAATCTAAAGAAATTAGCTTAAAGGAAATGAGGGAGTGGTATATTTGGAACAAGAAGAGAAAGAGAAGGGAGTTACAGTGAGATGTAGGGAGCTGGCAGGACGGCAGACGAGCGCCGGGGAGAGGACCCTGGTGAGCTTTCCGTCTATTCGGGCATGACAGATTTGGAATCAATCTGGAAATTCAAACTACCCTTTAGTACTTAACTAAAACCACAATAAAGGAGGTGGGAGGTGATAAAGGAATAGAGTGGGAGGAATAAGGGGTTACCTGGGGAGAGAACATGAGCGGCGGCTGTTGCAGACTTTTCCTCTAGGCGGAGCTCCGGCGAAATTCTTCGTTGCGCAGACGGAGATTAATCGCCGAGATAAAAGGGACAGAGAGAGCGAGAGAACGAGAGAGGAAGAGAAGGAGGCAGAAAGCGAGAGAGGGAGAGAAGGAGGGAGAGAAGCGAGAGAAGAAGAAGGAGAAAGCAGATGGAGAAGAGGCAGAGAAAGAGAGAAGAATGTCATCTGTTTGGGGGGAAACAGATCGGGTAGGATAGAATTAGGGTTAGAAATGTCTAAGAACATGGGCCGGGTTACTGGGCCGGGTTAGTAAATTATTGGGCCAAGAGATTAAAAATGCTATGGGCTTTTAAATTGTGAGGAATTGAGTTAAGACTGGGCCAAAGTTTATTATCTGTATGGGCCGAAAATTTAAGGATTGGGCCGAGAAATAATTAAAATTGGCTCGGTTTGTTAATATTAGATAATTGATACTTAGACTAATTAAATTAATTAGTAGGCTCACTTAATTAAATTAAATGGACTAGTTTAACATTGTAACAAGTTAAGACTTAATTAAATTGGACTTGTCATTTTAATTAAGATTGAGCTACATCAATTAGTAATACTAATAATGGAAGAAGGGATAGTAATATATATAAATTAAGTATTAATATTTAGAGCTTATAATTTAGACAATTAAAGCCTGAGTATTAAATCAAGAAGATCCAATTTATTTAGTAATTGGGTTCTAAATTAAGAGAATTTATATCTCTAATTATATTAAGGATTTATTTAAGAAATTAATTTTTAAGGTTATTTAAAGAGTTAAATAATTAGAACTTACAATGTTATTTGAATAATTAATTATCGAGAATTAATTATTTCATTAAGTGTTAATACACTTATTGCTCTTAAAGACAATTACCGAAATAATTGAATCAAAGATTCAACACCTTAGAGAGAATATTGATCCGAGGTATCAATATCTCAATTAACGGGTCGAAACAAGAACCGAGAATAATATACACTCTTACGATTAAAATATTTCAAATGCACTAAGGGCATTTTAACTTATACGAGATTTTCTAAAGGTTCTTACGAGAGATCTACCTCGCGTTTCGAGACCAAAGCAAGTGCAAATCGAAGCTATCCAAGTAGGCTTTCTATTACAAAGAAAATTATGTGTTTACGTATACTATTTATGTTGTTTTCGAAAGGATTTCAAATTGAGAAAATATGTTTCAAAGTATTGTCTTGCCGAAATGATTTATGTTTTGTATGAAGCCTATCTGGTTAAGGTTCTAATTATGAAATCGAATTCGGGTTCCAGTGGGTAGGCAACCCCACTCGAACTAGTGTACACAAGTAACCGTGAGTCATCGAGAGGGTTGGCCGGTTAAAGGACCGTGAGTCATCTAGCGGGTTGGCCGGTCAGGTGTCCGTAGAAGGTGGCCACCTTCTCGATACACATAAAGAACAGATATGGTAGAATATTAAAGAACTTAGACTAATCAGTCGAACTCAGGATTTTTCACAAAAAGAATTTAGTGAACGCAGGTGCTTTTAAGGACAAAATCCATATGTTTCACTCTGACGGCATTGACAATTATATATGTATGTATGCGTTTTCGGCATGTGCCTACTGAGTACACTTGTACTCAGCCCTGCATGTATTTCTAAATGTGCAGGTTGAGACGTGATGAAGGGAGATGCTATGACGGGCTTGTCGGTCTTTTATTTAAGTCTTGGGTGTCTACGTGTCTTCATACACGTAGACTTATGTCGATCCTTATTCCGCTGCAAGAGGTTCCATTAGTAGGTTCTGGCGAATGTGCCAATTATGTAAATTAACTCTTTGTCTGAACGGAACTCAGTTATCGAATTATCTTTTGTTTCAGTCAAAGCTTTCAAGGTTCCACTTTACCTTGATTTATCTATTTTATACTCGCGCGCCCGGACTTCACCACAAGGGCGGGGGATGGGGCGTGATAGTAGATCCAACGACGTGGATTGCAGATTGTTGCTAGCGATTCAAATCGCTTCTCCAGAAGCGGAGGATTTGCGTAGGATAAGGTATAATTTATCTTTTTCCGCATTACATTCTCTTATGTGGTTTTAAGAATTAATTATTTGTGTGATTAATTAATCTATGGATCCTGCGTTTTCGTGAGCCCCTCATACGGGTTCCATCAGTTGGTATCAGAGCGGTTATATAATTTAATTAATTATATGAATTTGATTTAATTCTTATTTATGTGCCTTTGATCGTAATTTGATATTAGGGATGCTAGATTTAATTTTCTGCATTATATCATGTTATTACGTGGCATATATGATTTAATCCGCTTATTTTTCGTTTATTCATTCTTGAAAGCCCGGTTTGGGCTTTAAAATATATAATCACACGGGTGTTGACCGTGTTAGATTATGATTTATTTTATTTTTCATGTATTGCATTTTATTATGTAATTGAGTGGGAGACAAAAAACGGTGGAGAAACGGAGACCAGATCTGGGCCACGGCGTAGCCGTGGGGCCCCCCAGGTGGTACACGTGGCACGGCGCCGGGCGAGGAGCGCGCAACACGCGGCACCAAGAATTTTGGATAATTAATGTAATTATTTGTCTTATTATGTGAATAATGGTTTTAATTTGGCTTTTATTTGCCTTTATTTTGTGGAACTTGTCTAAATTGATATGCCAATTTATTGGAGATCTTATCTGGATTTTAGACATGTCATAATATGTGATTATCCGTGTTAAAACCTTTTTCAATGACTAAGCGATGATTGTAATTGCATTTTATTAATTTTATTTGAGAAGATTACATATGGTCTCCATGAGACGGTCTTTTGTGAAGTAACTTGTCTTGATTCCAAGCGGGATCACATTTTACCAGTTCACGTGATAAGACTTCTCTATAGATGGCTGTAAGAATTTAATTGGTGACAATATGACCCCTCCATTGTGGGCTTATTAAAGTTAATTAATTGGTAATTTGACAGTTATATTAGCACATCGCGGCCTCTGACTGTTGAGTTGCATGACCAGTAAAAACGTTTTAAAATTGATTGTGTAATTGATCACACTGCGTGGTTTACATGATTGGTTTTAAACAGTATGTTTAAAAGCATGATCTTTTTTAAGGTTTTGATTATTTGCGTTTGAGCATGTATTTATGATAGATTTTTGGATTTATTCTCAGTTTCTATTAAGCATGACTTTCAATCCACTCGCCACGATTCTTGAAAAGAATCGGCTTGAGATGGACATTTATATACACTGGAAAAGGAATTTGGATGCTTTCCTCGTCCACCAATTCCACTTTCCACATCTTCTGTCGACACATGGGCCAAATTTGAAAGATGGGTTAAGCAATTGACCATTGGTAGCACTTTTCAGTTTCAGCTTGTGGATGCCCAGTCATCTTCTGAGCTCATGTCCAGTCTGCAAGAGAGGTTCATGACACAAAACCGGATGGTTAAGCAATTGACCATTGGTAAAGTGATGAGCTCCTCGATGGCAGAAGGAGAGTCAGTTCGTGACCACGCCACGAAACTGATAGGTCTTTTCGCTGATATTGAGATTCTAGGCGGTTGTATTGACCAAGAATCTCAGGTTGATATCATCATGTGTGCTTGCCTCAGAGTTTTATGTCGTTCAGTATTTTCTACATATGGAATGGTGATAACCTTTCCTTGACAGAATTACTAGAAAAACTCAAAGAGGTGGAAGCAACCATAAAGGCCAATGCGGTTTGGTCTTTCATCTCGCGGTCCCAAAAAGGACAAGCGCAAGAGGAAGAGATCAGCAAGAGGAGGCAGAAGAAAGAAGAAATTGCGGAGGAGGACAAGTCTTGCATGTGCAAGGTAAAAGGAAAGTGGAGATCCGACTGTGGGCTTTATAAGAAGTCGGTGAGCGGTCAAGGTACATCCTCAGCTGGGTAGTAGATACAGGTGCCATTGACCATGTTTGTTGTGACTCGTAGGCACTTCTACGATCAAGACCAGTTAGAGACGGAGAGATTTCCATCTCGTTGGGCAACGCTACGCGAGTAGCGGCAGTTGCAGTGGGAGACGCAGAGTTGCAGTTTGCGTCTACCATTTTAGTTTTGCATGATGTTTTATTAGTACCTAGTTTTAGAGATAACCTTGTTTCGGTTTCTAAACTTGTTTTGGATGGATATCTTGTTTCTTTTGATGATTCAGTTATTATCAAGAAAAGAGAATTGTTTATCTGTTCTGGTACTATGGTTAACAACTTGTATACTATATCTGCACAACCTAAACAACGTTTAGCTTCAACTTTTAACTTATCTACTAACTTCAAGAAGAGAAAAGCTTCTTTTCTTTCGACGAATGATACATATCTTTCGCACTTGCGCCTTGGACATATTAACCTTAAGAGGATTCAAAAGCTAGTGGAACATGGTCCTTTGGATAAACTCCAAGTTGAGCCATACCCTACTTGTGAATCTTTCTTGGAAGGTAAAATGGCCAAGAGATCATTCAGGGTTAAAGGAAATAGAGCCCAAGTTGTGTTGGATATCATTCACTCCGACGTTTGTGGTATAATGTTGACTCAGGCTAGAGGTGGCATGCAGTAGTTCGTCACTTTCATTGATGATTACTCAAAATACGGATATGTCTATTTGATGCACCACAAGTCAGAATCCTTTCAGAAATTTAAGGAATTCAGGGCACTTGTGGAGAATCGTCATGGAAAGACTATCAAGTGTCTACATTCTAATCGCAGAGGCGAATACCTCAGTGCTGAGTTTTTGTGCCATTTAGCGGAAGCAGGGATTCAATCCCAATTAACTGCACCAGGTACACCCCAGCAAAATGGTGTAGCAGAGAGAAGGAATAGAACGCTTATGGAGATGGTAAGATCCATGATGAGTTATGCAGAGTTGCATGTTTCATTTTGGGGACATGCCCTAGAGACAACAATTTACACATTGAACTTGGTAGCATCCAAGTCGGTCCCTAAGACACCGATTGAGTTGTGGACCGGGCGACAACCCAGTCTAAGACATCTCAAGGTGTGGGGTTGTCTAGCACGCGTGCTAGAAAAGGATGCCGACAAATTGGCACCTCGTACTGACTTGTGTCTGCTCGTGGGTTACCCAAAAGAGACGAAAGGGTGGGAGTTTTATAGTCTTAGAGATCGTAAGATCTTGATCAACACTCATGCTCGATTTCTAAGAAGACTACTTAAACAACCACAAGACAACGAGTGAAATAGTTCTCGAGGAAATGAGAACTATAGCTAATCCAAATTTACAAGAAACACAACGTGCAACAACATCAACTCAAACACATGTACCACCTGTAGTGGAACCTCATCGTAGTGGGAGGGTTGTTCGTCAACCCGACAAGATAAATCAGATCCTTGATTGGAGAGACATCTGACTTAGTCCCAGGCCAAGATAAATCAGATCCTTGGAACTACAAAGAGGCAGTACACGACAAGGACTGTCACCTCTGGCTAGAGGTGATGGAGTCCGAACTGCAATCCATGGTAGAAAAGGAAGAATACGAGCTAGTTGATCTGCCCGATGGCTACGAAGCCATAGGGAGTAAATGACTCTTCAAGTGGAAACGAGGACCTAACGGTAAAGTCATAGTCTTCAAAGCTAGACTAGTAGCTAAGGGCTACACTTAAAAGGAAGGTATCGATTACGATGAGACCTTCTCACCAGTAGCTATGCTCAAGTCTATTCGTAGACTCTTGTCAGTAGTATGGAAAATGGATATCAAGAAAACTTTCCTAAATGAAAGTCTTGAAGAGAACATCCTTATGCAACAACCCGAGGGCTATGCAGTTCAAGGAAAGGAACACATGGTGTGAAAGCTTAAGAAGTCCATTTATGGACTTAAGCAAGCCTCACGGTCATGGAACCTTTGATTTAATCAAGTTATCAAATCTTATGGATGTGATCAGTGTCCTGATGAAAGCTGTGTGTACAAGAAGTGTGAGGGTAAAGTAGTTTTTTTCTTAGTGCTATACGTAGATGACATTCTCTTGATTGGAAGTGTCAAGAAGATGTTATCAGACGTTAGAGATACCTGTCTGGTCAATTCGATATGAAGGACATGGGAGACAAGGGACACATTCTAGGGATCAAGGTCATCCGTGACAAATCCAAGCGAATGTTGTGCTTATCTCAGGAATCCTATATTGAAACTATACTTAGACGCTTTAGCATGCAGGATTCCAAGAAGTGTTTCTTACCCTTCAGGGATTCGTTCTTTCTAAGGACATGTGTCCTAAGACACATGAGGAGAAAGAGGAGATGAGACAGATACCTTACTCTCTAACATTAGGCAATCTCATGTATGCTATGATGTGTACTAAGCCAGATATCTTCTTTGTCGTAGGCATGGTAGCTAGATATCAGTCCAACCTTGGGAAGGGACATTGGACAGCGGTAAAGAACATACTCAAGTACCTTAAACGGACTAAGGAGTATTGTATAGTTTACCAGGCTGATTCATTATGCCCTTTAGGTTATACCGATTCCGACTTTTAGACAGATCGGGACTCAAGGAAATCTACCTCTGGGTTTGTGTTTACTTTGGGAGGTGGAGCCCTGACATGGAGGAGCATGAAGCAAAAATGCATTGCGGACTCCACCATGGAAGCTGAATATGTGGCCGCATCCGAGGCTGCAAAGGAAACAGTTTGGTTCAGGAGCTTCTTGATGGACCTAGATGTTATTCTGAGTATGTCTGCGAGTATCACAGTCTATTGCGATAACTCTAGTGCAGTGGCAAACTCTAGGGAACCGCGGGCCCATAAGGAAAGTACACACATTGAGACTAAATATCACATCATTTGTGATATTGTAAGGAGGGGCGACATAGTGGTGATGAAGATTACATCGGCGGACAACCTGGCAGATCCCTTATCGAAAAGCCTGAACGGGAAGACATTTGAGAGGCATGTAGAGGGATTAGGAGTGCGACGTGTAATAGACATGTGCTTTAGGTATAAGTGGGAAAGTTATGTCATGCGACACAGATATTTGTATACTCTAAAGCATGTTTGAGTATAAGTGGGAGATTGTTAGGGTTTGTGTACCTCAAAGCATGCTTTATGCTTAGACGATATATCAGGCTTCTTTTCAATTACACTTTAATGAGAATAAATGTTTCTATCATTGGTTTGTTATTTATTATTGTTATATATATTGAATTGCAAACAAGTCCATTTACTATAATTGTAAACTGTGTGGTGGATCGATGATCACGTAAAGTCACACAGTCGGCTCCTTTGTAATATAAAGTCACAGTCTAGACATACTTGGACAGTCTAGTCAGTAAAGGCTGCGACATCATTTTGATGCGACTGACCTTAGCTTGCAGAATGATGTCGGTATGTATAAGCGGGTTACACATGCTTTGCGTACACATATTGAGAGGTTTCACAGTGAGATAAGTTCTAACGTGCTGATACTTAGAATGTGGTCTCGAAAATTAATTCATTTCATAATCTGTGACGATGACATTAGTATAGGCGGTTGATTATATGCTGCTTTGATTCATCTACGCTTGCGAGTTTTTCGTAACTATAAATAGTGATGTTTTGGGTAGTAGTCGTTGGCTTAGCCAGAAGTGCTCGACTGTCAGTCGTACAGAATCGCGTCTAGGTGACCCGAGTTGATTAAATCCATTTGAGGCGTTCAGAAAGGTTTATTACATTAGAAACCCGGCCATTTGGGAATTTATTCCATATGTAATATTAAAGGTCTGAACCGGATCACTCACGAATAAAAATATTAATTAATTGCGAGTTGTTAGCAAACTCAATTAATTAATGGATTTAGAAAATCTTAAACGCGAGGAAATAATTAATAACAAAAGGGTTATGTCCGTAATTCTAATGAATCAAGATGAGTTCAATATTTATCCTATAGTGAAGTCGATAAATATTTATAATAGAACTGCTCTTTATTGCATTTACATAGAGTAATTAATTGGAGGACAATTTAATTTAAATTAATTAATTTAAGTCTAAAGGTTAGGCCAACCAATTAATTAAATTCAATTGGGCCCAAAAGGAGACTTGGAAATGAATTTAATCTAATTATGGATTTGTCCAAGCCCATATTAATTTTAAATATAATTCGAATTTGAATTTAAATTATTTTTGTAACTGCATGAGATAAAGAGGGATTATAGTTGCTATTATTATTTGAAATCTAATTCATTCTCCTTAGAAACCCTATTATAGCCCACTATGTCTATAAAAGAGAAGAGAGAGAGGGACGAAAATCATCCCCTAAGAGAGTCATTTTTTCAGCCATTACTAGAGGATTTCATCCTCTTTATTTTCGAAAATTTGGTAGTATTCCACGCTCCAATTTTCGATCTTCTTTTTCTATTGACTACTAGATAGATTCGCCCACACGATATTCTAGCAGATAGACCGGGAATAGGATAGAAGTTTCTAGTGTTGGACTTCAGTGGAGATCAAGATTTTAGATCCAACGGCGTGGATTGCGGATCGTTGCTAGCGATTCAAATCGCTTCTCCACAAGCGGAGGACTTGCGTAGGAGAATGTATAATTTATGTTTTTCCGCATTATATTCTCCTATGTGGTTTTAAGAATTAATTATTTGTGTGATTAATTAATCTATGGATCCTACGTTTTCGTGAGCCCCTCATACGGGTTCCATCAATCCCATCGTATTGAAATTCCATGCATTCACATATCCACGCTCCAAGATCTATCAACAATGATCAATTGTTTATTTCAATTCGGTATCGATCATCACATAGTGGAAGTGCTTTGTATGTATGAGATCTCTCAAGTTGGACCATCAACTTGAGTCTTACCTCTTCTGGAAGTGGACGTCTTTTCCTATTAGAATCTATAAGTTGTTTACTAAATCAATCCTCACAAATCAGTCTAACTGACTCGATGCATGCACATATATGTAGATGACGAGCCCTTAAAAGTGTACGATTGAAGCTCTTAGCTGCATTAGACGTTAAGAATTTATACCTTCGAACATGACACATCGACCGAGCCCACTTAGCATGTCCAACATTCATTAAGTGATTGTAGGCTTCCATCTTGCCAATTTGAATCATGTTCATTCTTCTCTAAAATTCTGGTTGCTTATATGTGTATGCAGCCTTTTGAACCAACCTGAGAGTAGTTTTTACCAAATCTTTTTAAATTGTTACTAAGATGGTAGTAACAAAGACCATGAGTTGCTTTAGGAAAGACAACTCTCACTGCATGCTCAATTGACACATGTTGATTAGATACAATCAATGTTTCAGGCGTGCTCCCGTATGTTCTTCATAACCTTATCATAAACCATACCCAAGACTTGTGATTCTCAATTGGGCCAATTCCATACGCCAACGGATACACTTGCTCATTTGCATCCTTTGTTACTACAACAAACAATATGCCATTCCCTTCAAGTGATTAGCATCAACTACTATTAGGGGCCTCATGCACAAGCCCAATATTGATCTACCTGAACCAAGTGCCACAAATACATGACGAAAATTGTTGTCTGGACCAATGTCGATAGATATGATCGTGCATGGGTTTGTAATCTCTAACATATGCAAATAATCAGGCAGTAGTTGAAATGATTCATGATATTTACCATAAATCATCTCAACAACATGGTTTCTACCTCTAAGAACCACATCGTAACTCGTTCTGAATAACTTTGGGTTTTATGATTTCATTTGCATTTTACATTTTATTTGCAAAATATGCACTGATCACTTTGTTTGGACATTTGTCGGTCCAATGTTTGTGATATCATCCTCGCACATGTGCTCGCCACAAAACATCATTACAAGCTACGACCCTCCATGAGAACAAGCACACAGATTGAATGAACAATCACTGGTTAACTTGTATTGCCAATAAATAGGGTTGTGTCTGATCTAGTCACTCGATATTCTGCTCTCTTTTCAAGATTCCACAAACCAAATGTAATGTTAAGTTGTTCCTTATCATAAAAAATAGATCCTTCAGTCACCTCTTCTAGTATCAGATTTTCATCACAAAACACATCTGATGTCGTAGCATCAGCAGGGACCATTGGAATTAACCAATTCTGTAAGTATGCTTCAGGGATACAGATTTCATCATTATCACCCACAATAGGATACATAAGTTCTAATAAATGTCGCATATCTCCTTCATTGTGGATCCATGTTGCAA
Source organism: Leonotis leonurus (assembly GCA_026898415.1). NCBI lineage: Eukaryota > Viridiplantae > Streptophyta > Magnoliopsida > Lamiales > Lamiaceae > Leonotis > Leonotis leonurus. Next base: position 30,635 of record JAPKLX010000650.1, on the reverse strand, counting down.
ATTCGGCATATACAGATCTATGAAAGGTAAAATCAGCTTGTTCTTCAGATTTAGAGGTCTCTGATGATGGAACATACTCATCGTCGTTATCATCCACATCATCCTCTTCATCGACATAACAATCATCATTTCCTAATCTTTGTCCCTGTCCATGTTCCTCTTCATGTTCCTGTCCCCGACTCTGACCCTGACTTTGTCCCTGTCCATGTCCATATGCATCATTCAAAGTCTGAAATATCATTTACTCTGCTTGTCGAACCAAAGTTCATGTCTCCAGTGTAAAAATAGCCAAACCAATCTGATGAAGCTGCAATCCTTCTAATATTTTCTAGTTCATCATTCAAGTTTGAGCTCATATGAACCTAGTCCTATATATATAGGGGTGAGTTCAGGTAAAAAGAGAGTAAATGGTAAAAAATAGGAAATGATTTTGTCCGTCTATTACAGTAGATCTGATGGCTATGATTCTTCCATGAAATTTAGAAAATCATGCTTGTGAACGCGTTGCATCATGAAAACACAATGCAACAAGGGTAAATTGATACTTATCATACTGGGCGGTTATGGTGGGATATTAAAATTTATATTAATCCCATAAATTTCGCAACTACAATAAAGAAAGAGAAAATAAGCGTTTGTTTATTGTTGCACTGTATAGTCACATAATTTGCATTATACATATATATGATGTTGCACAATATAGTTACATAATTTGCATTAAACATATATATAATGTTGCACTATATAGTTACGTAATTTGCATTAAACATATATATATATATATATATATATATTGTACTACCATTTAATTTTGGTAGTTGGAGAAATTTATGTGATAACATAATCTTCCAAAAATATTTGAAATTTTCTCCCTAATTTCGATGAGAATTTTAATTTGTATATTCTAATGCAATCCCCATGTATGTGTGGTGCAACATAATATTATTAACGGGTACAGAGATGAAATAACATTACAATTTACACGTATATATGAATGCGATCCACATTGTTGGTCCCGAAAGAGCAAGGTTTGGTGTATGGAGGGGGGGGGGAATACACCAAATACAAACTTTTCAGTTTACTTGGCTAATTATCAGAGAGTTCAAGCTATTCTTAAAGAAGAAATTGCTCGGCAGACGATTGACCAGATCGATAGCAGATCAATCCAAACAGGTTGCTCTCTAGTGTAAATACTTAGACAATAATAAGAGTGATCTTATTACTTTCAAAGTATTGTGTGTGCGGAAATATGGTGGACTTAGTTGGTGCTCTTATATTGAAAACCTTAATCATAATCCAGATAGTTAAAGCAGGTTGATTGAGATGCAGTTTAAATAATAGTGCAAGGGTTAGAATAAATAAACAATAGAATATAAATATGCAGAAAGGTAAATGACACAGTTGTTTAACGTGGTTCGGGAAATCCCTACGTCCACGATCTGATCAACCTAGATCAGATTATCCACTACTAGGATACTCTTCTTCTTTATACTCGCTGAGAACGAGCCTCAAGTATATGTCACAACAAGACAGATACTTAAACACGAATAAGGGTCGTGTCCCTTTACAACAGATTACCTCTACGTTACCACTAGAAATCTACTAGCTAGTAGGGTGATCTCTTTCCTCTCGATAAGACAGACTTGAATCGAGGTTGTGTTGGTGTGATTTAGAATCACAAACAGTTTGGAGCTTTTAGTCTGCTGTACAGATAGATTGTTGATTGTTTGATCGATGTAGCATATATCTTCTCCAGACTTTGAACTCCAAATATATATAGGCTTTGAATTTGAAATTCTAGCCGTTTGTTGATTGGCGTGTGATTGATTGTTGATTGCCAATCAGTGATATTCATCATATCAGCTCTTTCCTTGTAGCAAGGTTTGTCAAGGCAAACATCTTCACCATATACGACATGCCCAAGGCGATAGTCAGCAACAGACGTTCACACTTCTACAACTCCACCATCACCAGCTTGCTCAAGAAGTATGGAGTTACCCACCGTATTTCTACTGCATACGATACCCAAGCTAATGGGCAAGTTGATGTCTCCAACCGCATAGTGAAGAACATTCTGAGGAAGGCAGTTGGCGAGATAAGGAAGGACTGGAGTGATCACCTCAACGATGCACTTTGGGCATACAGGACAACCTACAAGACTAACTTTGGAATGTCTCCATACCGTATGGTATATGGAAAGTTGTGACATTTACCTGTCGAGATGGAGTACAAGGCGTTTTGGGTAGTGAGCAAGATCAATCAAGACTGAGATGAAGCTGTTGAAGGAAGGAAGCTGAGTCTGCAAGAGCTAGAGGAGATCCGACTTGAGGCATATGATAATTCTGCCTTATACAAGAAGAAACTGAAGAAGTGACATGACCACATAGCTCGAGGAAGAAGATTCAACAAAGGCGAGCTAGTGCTGTTATACGAGAACCGCCTCAGATTTGCCTCTGGCAAGTTATCTACCAAGTGGAGAGGACCATACATAGTCTGGGAGCATTACCCTAATTACTTCGCAGACATTCAGGATCTCAAGACCAAGACAATTTTCAAAGTCAGTGGAAATAGGCTCGAGGCCCTATCATGGATATCGCTCAGGAAAGGAAGTCACAGACCTTGCCCCAGATGGTCCCTCTGAGGAAGCTTGATCAAGAAGCAGCACTACGTCGATGCCAACGACGTTAAATCAAGGCATTGGCTAGGAGGCAACCTGGTATTTTTATTGCTTTTCATTTTTCTTATTATTATTTTTGTTTCGTTTTATTTTTGGTGTGTTTTGTTTTTGTATTTTAGCCCAGGGGCCCTATTGACTCATTCTAGCACTTTGCCTCAAGAAAAGTGTGTGAGCGGAGGGAAAGAAGGCTTTTGACTTCAGATTCCTCTTGACCAACTCAGGAAAGAAATTTTCCCGCCAAAGGAAACCCTAGTTTTTTTTGTCTTATGCAGGGAAGCGTCGAGAAACGAGAAAGCGAAATGTCGCAGGCTTACGTTGAAAAGTAACTGCCACCCCACGTCAGCGCAACAGTCAGGGCAATCAAGTGCATGCGCCTGCATGCCTAGTGATCATACTTTCCTGGTTGACCTTCTTAGTTCGCCTTTGCTTAAGCTACCTTGTTGATCAACACTTCCTAGTAGATAAATTGTTAGTTGTTTTGAATGGTCTTCGACACTATGCCAAATTCTAACTAAAACTCCCTAACATGAGAGTTTGTTCTAATTATCGTAGCTTGCTTACAAAAAAACTATTAATTAGATAGATTTTGGTAAAACTTTATCAAAACCAGCAAGGTTCCATACATGTATAACACAAAAAATTGTTTTTTAAAAATTCACTATGAATTTGTGCAGCATATAAGTAAAAAATATGTAACATTTTCGCTCCATTACCCATCATGGAAATACTCAATGTATCTATAATCTATGCGATATTGCCATATAATTAGCATATAAGTCATGATACTTTTTATTTAATATATTTTGTTATTGAATTATTATTAACCTTAAATGGAAACTAATACTTCCTTCATCCACCAATATCGTTAGGCTCCATTTGGTAGCCTGGATGAAGGCTGTTGGGCTAATATTATCTACCCCTATCTCTCATTTGGTATAAATTGAAGGATTCCTAACGGCCCGTCATTGTAAACCAAGCCCGAAATTTTTGCCCAGTTATAGAAGGATTATAAACCCATGTAGGGGGTGATATTATTTTACTCCTATCCCAACAGTAAAAGAAGGGAAGTTAATTAAAGACAAATATACCCTTCCCAGTTTCAAAGAAACGAATCCTTCCTGAAATCGACGAAAGAGAATGACAGATGCCTCCTTCATGAAATACACCCGACTCCATCCTGAAATCGACCTAGGCGACAAGCATGCAAGGTGTTAGGAATTGAAGGAAAGCTTGTGCAGAAGAAATTTAAGATCGAAGGTAAGTGCTTGATTTACCAGACAAAAATCGCACCTGGATCTCTCTTAAAAAAAATCGAATCTTTGCTTAAATTTTTTCATATCTGCTATTGTAGTCCACAGAGGTGAAGGCTGCCTCCATTTTCACCAAATTATTGGTCTGGAACTAGCATTGTAAACAAGATTGAAGGTTATATCTTAAGCCCTAATTTTTCTTGTGGATTCAGTGCATGATAAAACATGGGTTAGGGTTTACTGTTTTTTTGAGCTGTGTTGTTTAATTCCACATATCACGTGAACCCAAATGTGAAGTTCATGCATATTTATAGATTTTTGTTATGACTTTCTTGGATTTAGAGCTGATTTTACTTTTGTTATGTGTTGTTTGAAAAAAGCGAACATTGCTATTGCATTGTTGAGAGTTTTTAGTCATTGTAATATGTTATTGGTTCATTATTGTAATGATCTGTTTTAGGAATGTGGTTGCTCCCATGAGCTTCATTGTTATTGTAATGCTTTGTTTTGTAATATGTTTTGTAATGCTCTGTTCATGATTGTAATGCTATTTTTTGTAATCTGTGCTTGGGATTTTGGAATGTGGTTGCAGTTATGAGCTCCATTGCTTTTGTTTCCTTAATCCCTTTTCCTTTTGAAATACTTTGATTTTTTATCCAAAGGGTAGAAGAGAAATGATATTGTTCTATAGTAAATCTTCAGAGAAGATGACTTGGACTCAACCTCAGAGAAGATGAGAGGCTTGGAGAAAATGATGGATAAGTGCACCCTTAATGTACCCTATCCCTTTATATCCTATCCTATCAACCAAATGCACCCTTAATGTTTGACTTGGCATGAGTTTTAATGTAGTATTTAGTGTTTGTGAAAAAAGTGTAGTACGTGGAGTTTTGAACCCACTAGTTATTATTTTTAATTGAAATGTGTATTGAGTGATGTTTGGGTCCCATATGATGAATTATTTTTAATTGAATTGTATGTATTGAATGATGTATGCCCACTTACTATAAATGGTAAATTCGAATGTTATCAACATTGATGGAAGAACTAAAATGATAAACCGTTAAAAGCATTGGTGGATCGAGTGAGTAATTAATATACTTTTAGAAAAAGTTAATACATACCATTTGCCTGAAATATTACTCGCACGCATGTTATTGTGCCCATTCGTATATGTGAGAGGTTTCTTAAATATGTAATTACTTTGTATGGTATTTTAGAATTTCTAATCCTCAATGTAAAAAAGCAGTAAAATAGCATATATAAAAATCGAGATTCAAATACATTATATTAAAACCATATCTTTTAAATTGTACTTCTTATTTTCTATAAAAGAACATGTTTGTCTAGATAGATCATTGACCGGAGACTCGTGTTAATTAATGTGGGCACAACATGTCTTCAATCTTTACACACGTTTTCGCAGCTTGATTTACTTTTATATCCACATGTACTAATTTCACCATCAACCCAACAACACCAATTCTTTAAATATTCTGGTGTTCCGAAAGTATTGCGCTCATCTGGTATGCAAGCAAATGGAATAGGACCAGGATTTATTTGCTTCACTTTGTCTTCCTCGCCTGTGTTAAAAAAGATTCACAACCATAAAATTTATTTATATGTACAAAAGACACATAATTTTATGTCAACTCATGTGTGTTTGTTTAACATATAGATCGACATTGTATTTTCGTCATCAAATCAAATTATAGTTTAAACCATTTCTTTAATATAGTTATTACATTGTTGATGATAAAGTATGTAGCTGTAAATATATTTTGAAAATTATATTTTTAATATATCGTGAAATCTATATATTGGCACGAAGATATAGATTATTTGAAACACTATGAGAACATGCCTATTAAATGTCATAGGACATACATGTTTAAACTATTGACTATTAATTAACATGACTATCTTAAGAATAAATATTATGCATGATAAATAAAAAAAAAATTTAAATTTTAACATGCGTATCATATTGGATAAGCATTTAAGAATTATTGATCACTTACAAACATGAGGATTAAACATGGTAGCGAAGATCAAAAAGAAGAGAATGAAGCCAACAAATTTATGAAAAGCCATGAAAAGTAATGAAGAGAAAACTTGTTATGGATTTCAATGCTCGTGCCCTTCATATTTATAGGACAATTTTCAAACATGTTACATTAACGAATAATTAATATTTTGTGTAGTTTATTCTCCATTGATGTTAATAATATTACTTTTGAAGGAAATATCGCAATTAAAACTTGACATATCCTATAATGTTTTTCCTATTTGCATAAATAATATTTCTTTTCGAATAGGCAACAATAACGATATGATATTTATTATCAAATCAAGAATATTTTATCATATGTTATTTGCATAAATAATATTTCTTTTCGAATAGGCAACAATAACGATATGATATTTATTATCAAATCAAGAATATTTTATCATATGTTATGTTGCAAATAATTTCATTGCTATAAGAGCAACAAATTAAAGTTATAACTTTAGAAGAATTGACAATCTTCTTTTCCAAATTTATAGGTTCAAAATTTTTTTAGAACTTTAATACTCAATTATAATATTTTATTTTTATATAATAATCTTATAGTAGTTTCTTAGCAATGAAATGATGTCGTAACATTGGTAAAACAATTATAATAACTTTTATAATGGATCATACTAATATGTGGGACCTAAATATTGAGAATGCTATATTCTTTTTATAAAAAAAGAAAAGAAATTGTGTTGTAATTATATTATTGTAAGACTCGTTCTTTCGTAACATGCTCTCATTAACTTAGAAAGTCCAATCAGTCGAATTTTAAATCAAAAAAAAAAAACATTTTGAACAATTTAGTTTTATAATGTTACTACCTATGATATATATATATATATATATATATATATGTGTGTGTGTGTGTGTGTGTGTGTGTGTGTGTGTTTAACAATTTAGTTTTATAATTTTTTTGCGTAAGATTTTTTAATAGAAATGATACTTTAAGAAAATTTTACGCATATAGTATGTTCCACATTATACTTCTAAATTAACACCACTAATTTATATATTTAACAATGATTTGAAATGTAATAAAATTGTTAAATATGGTAAGAACACTCATTATAGTTGTTATTTTTTATAATGACTAAGGTCCGAAAATCGATCAATGTTCAACATGACAAAGACCAACTCTCACATTATAGGTCATGACCTTTTGAAACTTACAATCAACTTTCAACAATGTCGTATATAAAAATAGTTTCTCCAACAAATTGATCTGTCCCGCACGATTAATTTTGCTTTATAAATGTAATATATAAAAAAATCACAGGCTTATAAATAAATGGGGATCTAATTAATGAATCTCTATAATGCAAAGCAATTAAGTATTTAATATGGTTTAAATGCTTGAGAGCATGAGATATTTTGTAGGGTTTAGTACTTGTATGTATATTCATGCAATTTCCATGGTCAAACTTTAAGAGATTGTTTTATTTGCTTGATTAAATGAATTATATTAATAGGAAAACTAATATTGTAATACCCCGTCTTTTTAATTATCGAAGTAAACTAGCGTTTGTAATATAATCGGAGATAAAAATATATTAAACGTTTGTTTTAAATTGATAAGAAGTGAAATGGGTTAGATTTTATTTTGTGCTTTAAAGAACTTAAGAAATGAAGAACTTAATTGATTTAAAATTCTTAAGAGATATGGTTTAAGATAACAAGTATTTTAAAGAATTCTTGATTTATATCTTAAGAAATATTAAAATTTAAAGTATAGGTTTTAATCTTTAGATATATAAGTATAGATATATGCATTACAATTAGAGAACTATACAAATGATATATTTGGGATGCATACAACAATATAGTTGTGTGGTTAAGATTTTAATATATATATATTAATCATGTTACCCATATAGATATATATATATATGTTGCTTGGAAATATGATTTTGCAAGAAAGGAAACTACACGCATGAGATCTAATATGTACATATAGATATATATGAACCTGCAAGCTATCTTATGGAAGAAAACATTTCTATAAGTGTAAGTAATGATGAAAATAAGCACATGGGAGGAATAAAGCAGCACAGCTGCTACAGTAGAAAGTAAGCAGCCATGCTGCTGCATAGGCCACAGTAAAGTGAATACTAGACTAAAAAGATAGCTAGTAAAAGAAAAACAAAAGGAAGAAAAAGAAGCTTCCATAGGTGTAAGAGAGGTGATGATGGTGCTGCAAATAAAGAAAGGAAAGTACAGAGTCTTCGGTTGAGTGAAGGGAGTTGTAATCTCTGCTCCATGCTTTACTCCCATGACCTACAAGTGATAGAGTAAGGGCTATTAGAACTAGCTACATTAAGACTTAAGCCTTTAAGTTAACCTTACCACACTACATCCAACTATAAAAGGAGCATAAGGGGGCTGCCCTTAAACGTTTAACACCCCAAGAACACATAAAAATTATCACAGTGCAGCACACAAGAAGAAGAAGTAGTTCAAGTTAAGGTAATGAAACTAAGCTCTAGCTCTACTTCCATTTATATCTCTTATAGTTTTAAGACACAAGCATGTAAACTACAACCATAATCTGCCTTCCCAAGTAATTCAGGAAAACAGAGAGCATGTATGTATAAAATGTCCAGATTTCATTAATAAGTTGAAAGGATGCTAAGTCAAAAATATAACCATTCTCAATCCATGAAAACAGAAGGAGTAAATAGGCAGTTTTCAAACTCTGAAAATGAGGCATAAAATCCAGAACATAGAACATTTTTATGTGCAGATTTAGGAACTTAACTCAAGAGCTGTGAACTCTCAATAATAAAAATAAGAGAAAGAACACTTAGCATGCTTACAAATTCACTGCTTGAACTTAGAAATAAACACTTGCATGACAAGAACATGAACCTCAACTTAGAAATAAGTACAGAACCTAAATCTGTTGTCATAGTCATTTCAGAAAGTAAATAATCTGTAAGGCATACTGCAGACTCAAGAACATCTACTTACAACTAAAAATTTAGACTTAGGAAATTTAGGACTCGAGGTGATACAATCCAGAATTTAAAAACCCAACTCAAACTGCTAACTAAAACCACTCAGTTAAAAGTTATATACAAATAGGACACAAGTTGTGGTAGACAATAAGAAGAAACAGAAATTTAATATCCAAAGCAAGGGAAAATAAAATCTTAGCTTATGCAGCTTGTTCATTCGGTGATCTTGAGGAAAATCACCTCCATCCAAACTGACCCCTGTAAAAGAAGATTAGAAAGTCAAAACATTTAATAAGAAAGATTTAAAAGAGCCTGTCATACAGAAATCTACCTAGCAGCAGCAGAATTTATCAAATTTCCCACCGAATCCCAAACACCAAACCAAGCAGAAGCTGAGCCTTATTACAGTAAGGAAACGAAAATTTATCAGAAAGGAGAAGAAATAAATTATGAAAATACAGAACTCAAAACATCAAATTAAAATCTCAGTTCAATCTCAGACATGCAGTGAAGATTTAGGACTCTAAAATTTAAAACAGAAAATAATAATAATCAAGACAATCAATTACCTTATTAAAAGCAGAAATCAAGCACCCTAGAGGAAGGAAGAGTAGGGTAGATTTTGAAAAAGAGAGGAGGAAGAGACATAGAGGAATCGAGAGAGGAGCTTCTGGGAGAGGGTTAAGTGAGAAAGAAAAGGAAAGAAACAGACTGAGAGACATCCGAGGGTAGAAAGCTTAGTGTAATTAGAGAGAATAAAATTAAGAAAGGGATCTGTGCAATTTCAGTAGCTAAATAAGATAGAAATTTATTTTGGAAATCAAGCTTTAAGCTGGAGAGTAACAGAAAGAGAAAAGCTGAAACTTACCTAAGTTAAGCGAAGGCGTCGGCGGCTAGAAAAGGGGCTTTGCTGCTGTCCTTGCCGCCGAGGAAGAAAGAAAGCAGAGGGAGAGAAGGGAGACAGGGAGGTAGAGAGCAAGGAGGCAGAGAGAATGCCGAGAGAGAGAGTGAGAAAGGGAGGGGAGAAAGAGATGTTGTTGTGTTTGGGAAGAAAGGAAAACAGAGAGAGTGAGAGAACGAGAAGAAGGAGGAGTGTGTAGGTTGTGTGTCTGGGAAGAATCAGGAGAGAAAACTAGGGTTAGAAGTTAGGGTTGTTAGAACTTTGGGCCGGGTTTGGGCCGGGTTCTGGGCCGGGTTGAGTAAATTGATTGGGCTGGTATTAATTATTGCTGGGCCTGAATCAATAGAAGCTATTGGGCCGAATTAATTAAAACTATTGGGCTGAATATTTAAATTAGTGATGGGCTGAACATATAATTTATTTGGGCTGAAAATAATTAAATCTAATAGGGCCCAATTATTAATCTTAAGTTAATTAATACTTAAACTAATTAAATTAATTATTAAGCTCACTTAATTAATTCAAATGGACTAGTTTAAACATTTTAATATGATAAGATTTAATTAGGATGGAGTTACATCAATTAGAAATTTTAAATGTTAAAGAAGGAATAGTAAGATATATACCCCTTAAGTATTAATAATTAGAGCTTATAATAATTAAAGCCTAAGTATATAATTAAGGAAATCCAATTTATTTAGTAATTGGGTTATAAATTAAGAGAATTGATATCTCTACATTATTTAAGCATTTATTAAAAGAGTTAATATTTGAGGTGTTAAAGAATTAAATAAATAGAACTTAAATGAATAAATTAATTATTTCATTAAGTGTTAATACACTTATTGCACTTAAAGGCAATTACCGGAGTAATTGAATCGAGGATTCAACACCTTATAGATAATATTGATCTGAAGTATCAATATCTAAATTAACGAATCGAAACTAGAACCGAGAATAATATCTTCTTACGATTAAATATTTCAAATGCACTAAGAGCATTTTAACTTATACGAGACTTTCTAAAGGTTCTTACGAGAGACCTGTTTCGCGTTTCGAGACCAAAGCAAAGTGCAATCCAAAGTTATCCAAGTAGGCTTTTCTAAACTCTATAAAATTATGTGTGTCGTATGCTATTTATGATTGTTTTCGAAAGGATCTCAAATTGAGGAAATATGTTTCAAAGTATTGTAATGCCGAAAATGATTTATATTTTGTATCAATGCCTATCTGGAAGGAGTTAAAGGATCTAAATAAATGAAATCGAATTCGGGTTCCAGTAGGTAAGCATCCCTACTCGAACTAGTGTACACAAAGTAATTAACCGTGAGCCCTCGAAGTTGTTGGCCGGTTAAGGGACCGTGAGTCGTCGAAGTGGTCGACCGGTTCGGTATCCGTAGAAGGTGGCCACCTTCTCGGTACCATAAATGAAAAGGGCAGATATGGCTTGAATACTAAAGAAAATGAGACTGTACAGTCAAATATCAGGTTTCACAAAAAGGATTTAGTGAACGTAGGTGCTTTTAAAGACAAAATCCCTACGTGTCACTCTTACGGCATTGACAATTATATATGTATGAATGTGATTTCGGGCAAGGTGTCTACTGAGTACTTTTGTACTCAGCCCTGCATGTATTTATAAATGTGCAGGTTGAGACGTGATGATGGGAGATGCTATGGCGGGCTTGTCGGTCTTTATTTAAAGTCTTGGGTGTCTACGTGTCTTCATACACGTAGACTTCAGTCGATCCTTATTTCCGCTTCGTGAGTTTCCATCAGTTTTCGTTTGGCGAAGATGTCAATTATGTAAATTAAATCTTCAGTTGAACTGGACTCAATTATCAAATGATCTTTCAATTCAGTCAAAGCTCTCAGTAATCAGTGTTCCACTTTATCCTTCACTTAGTTATTCTTTTAGTCGCGCGGCCGGACTCTGCCGGGGAGGGCGGAGGTCGGGGCGTGACAAATATACTCTCTTTTCAATTTTGATGTGTTTATTTAATCACACATTTGAGTAGAAAAAAGGGCATATGAGTAGAAAGGATGGATTAAAATTGAGGGATTTTGAATAAAAATGGGGATATGTAAAGAGTAATAATCCTATAAATCTAATTCATTTTATCAAGCAAACCAAACGGCGCGAAGGGTATAGAGGATTATGAAGAACTAGACGTTGGACAAGTAGGTTCAAGAATCCACCCATTGCAATTAGAAATCATCCTCAAAGATTTTTAATCCATCTTCCTTATATTCCAATGCATGTAAAATTGTTACTGCCATTTCTGATAGATGTTTATTTGTTTGAAGAAGAAAACTGACGTGACAAATTAATCTGGCGTCTGCTGACTTGATAGTCTAATAAGTAAGGTAGGAAAAATTCTAGAATTTTTACAAGTCTTTATAGCGCATGATGGTAATAGCTTCATGTACTATATCCGGATTGACCTAAATCATACATTCCTAGTTGACCTTCTATAGTTTGTCTTTGCTTAAGTTGCCTTTTTGATCAACCCTTTCTATTAGATAAATTGTTTATTGTTTTGAATGATCTTCGACACTACGACAAATTCAAACTAAAGTTCTCTCACATGTTGCATTATTTTTAATTGAATTGTAAGTATTGAAGACACATCAACTTCAGAATGTGAACCCGAACTGATGTCCCTTCTGCTATCGATGAGCTCATCACTTTACTGTTGGCCAATTGCTTAGCTATCCTATTGTGTGTCCTGAATTTCTCTTGCAGGCTAGACATGATATCCGAAGACAACTCGTTGTCTTTATGCTGATGCTGCAAGGTGTTACTTATGGAGGCCATGGTGTAACACCTCGATATCTTGTTAGCATGAATCCATCTTTCATATCCGGCCCTCGCATCGGCAGAAGATGTGTCAAGTGAAACTAGTGGACACGGTTCGTCAAGGACAAACTTGAGGTCGTAGTCAGTAAGGACAACATCCAAATTCTTTTCCGATCAGTACAATTTTCCGAATCAAGCCGATTCTTTTCAAGAATCGAGGTGAGTGGACTGATAGTCAAGCTTAACAAAACTGAGAATAAATCAAATAGACTATCATATATACATGTTCAAATGAAAATAATCAAAACTTTTAAAGAAAACATGATTTTGAACAAAATGTTTAAAACCAATCATGCAAGCAACGTAGTGTGATCGATTACACAATTAACTTCAAAACGTTTTTACTTGTAATGCAACTTAACAGTCAAAGGTTGCGTTGTGCTGCTATAACTGCCAAATTACACCTAAGCTATTACCAAGAGCCTGAAACCAAAGAAATTAATTGACTTTAATAGCCCACAGCGGAGGGGTCATATTGCAACCAATTAAATTCTTACAACCATCTATAGAGAAATCTTATCACGTGAACTGATTAAAATATGATCCCGTATGTAATCAAAACAAGTTACTTCACGAAAAGACCATCTCATGGAGACCATATGTAATATTAGCAAATTAAATTAATAAAATTCAATTACAATTATCGCTTAATTATTTTTTAATTTTGAAAAAAGGTTTTAACATAGATAATCACATATTATGATGTCTAAAATCCAGATAAGATCTCCAATAAATTGGCATATCTATTAAGTTCCACATAATAAAGAGCAAATAAAAACCAAATTAAACAATTAAGCACATAATGAGGTAAATAATTACATTGATTATCCAAATATAGTATATAACTAACTAATTCCTAAAACTAAGGAATTCAAATTAAATCCTCCATATTCTTCTCTTGTAGATGATCTCCAATTCAAATTTCAAATTTAAACCAGGACTTAAAATCCCAAAAATTCAACTTTTGAATTCCGGAGTTGGGACGGGCTAGCTCCGGGCCCGTCTCGCTCGCAGGTGGGGCTATTGAGACACGCCCGAAGTTGTCGAAGCCTCGCGCGCCACTGCTGAGTCCCACCGAGGTGTTCCGCGCAGTGCCGAGGCATCGCGTCCGCGCTACTGAGGGCCATAGCCCGCGCCAGCCCACGCTGGCCTACGTTGGCGCATGCTGTGCCACTCATGCGCTCGCCCCACGCCCCCGCTCGCTCGTCTCCGCACTCACTGGCCCCCCGTAAAGCGTTGCTGAGGCTGGGCCAGCGCTCACTGGCGCTGTGCTGCAGCTGGGGCAGCGCGCTGCCTACTCCCGCACCCCTGCGCGCGCGCTCGCTCCCTCCCGGCGATGGGTGCCGCGCGGTGCGTGCTCCTCGCCCAAGCGCATCACCGCGCGTGCTACCGGGGGGCCCCACGGTGGTGCCATGGCCCGGTTCCGGCATTCTTTTCTCCTCCTGTTCTTCGTCTCCCACTCAATTACATAATAAAATGCAATACATGGAAAAATTAAATAAATTCTAATCTAACACGGTCGACCACCCCCGTGTGATTACATATTTTAAGCTACAAACCGGGCACCGAAGAACGAATAAAACTAATAAAAGCGGAATAAAATCATATAAGCCACATAATAACATGATATAATGCTAAAATTAAATCTAACACCCCTAATATCAAATTACGATCATAGGCAAATAATTAATAATTAAATCCAATTCATATGTTAAATTAAAATCATATGACCGGCTCTGATACCAACTGATGGAACCCGTATGACGGGCTCACGAAACTGCTGGATCCATAGGTTTAATAAATCACACAAATAATTATTTTTTAAAACACATAGGAGAATATAATGCGGAATTATGTAAATTATACCTTCTCCTACGCTAGTCCGCCACTTGTGGAGAAGCGATTTGAATCGTTAGCTATCGAATCGAAATCCACGCCGTTCGAATCTCTTTCTTGAATCTCCACAGAATCCAATCCTAGGAACTTCTATCCTATTTCCCGTCTACTTACTAGAATATCGTGTGGGCGAAACTATCTAGCAATTTAGAAAAAAAGAAGATCGAAAATTAGAGCGTTGAATGCTCTATAATTTTTGAAAATTATGAGAATTAAATGTCATATGGGGTGCCGTTTTCACACTAGCGGAGAGAGAAAGTGGCTCTTTCTTATTCTCTTTTATAGACATAGTGGGCTTGTAATACCCCATCTTTTTAAGTTCCGAAGTAAACAATATTCGAACGCGATTATTAAAATATATTGAATATTTTAGTTTAGTAATGAGAGTTTAATATAGTTAAAGAGGAGTTTTGGTTTAAGATAACAATTAATTAAAGAATTCTTGATTATATCTTAAGAAATATTAATATTAGAGTATAAGTTTTATACTTTGGATATATATAAGTCTAGGTATAAGTTATACTTTGAATAAATATATGTAAGTATAGGCATATGTTTTATATGTTGAGAACTATAAAAATGATATGCATAGAGTGCATACAAATTTATTTGGTGTAGTTAAAATCCTATCTACATAGTTATTCAATTACACGTGTATATATATATATATATAGGTGATTGAACTTTTTCATGTGCAAAATAATAAGAACTACACGCATAGGTATAATATATTGTTTGGAAATTGATCTTGCAAGATAGGAATACACGTAGGTTACATATATATATTAAGACCTGCGAAAACTTGCTTATGGGAGATGAATAAGTTTCACTCAAGTAAAGTGCATGCATGTATAGATATTAGTAAGTAAGGAAAGATAGAAAAGTAGAACACTTCATTAAAACCAAATAATCATACATATATATGTGGGGCAGTACAGTCCTATTAGGAAGCAAATGAAAGTCTAGTCAAAATTACATAAAGCTACAGCAGCATGTTAAGAAAATAAGGAAAGAAAGGAAGTCTTCCATAAGTGTAAGAGAAATGATGATATTAATACAACATAGGGAAGATATTTCCAAAATAAACCTACACACTAAGTAAAAGTTAAAGGAAGGAACAAAGCAGCATAGCTGTTGCAGTAGGAACAGCAGCCATGCTGCTGCAGAGTGTAGAAAGAGGCCAGTAGCTCGGTTGAGTGAGGGAGGGAAGTCCTCCATACATTCTTTCCTTCCATGCCCTACAAAACAATAGCATTAAGGCTATTAACTAGCTATCTAAGCCTTAAGCATTAAGCTAACAATAACACAATGCATATAACTATAAAAAGGAGTGCAGGGCTGCCTCTTAAACGTTTATCAACCCCAAACACACATAAACACTAGCACAGTGCAGCAGTCTTAATTTCACACAAGAAGAAGAAGTAGTTAAAGTTGAGGTAATGAAATTAAACTCTAGCCATCCCTTCCATTTATCTCTTATAGTTGTAACTTACAATTATGTTATACTACAAACTGTTCTGCCTCCCAATTAATCCAGGGAAAACAGAAAACATACATCTAGAAATTACCCAGATTTTAGACTAAGTTGAAATGACTCAAATTCCAAAATAAAGCCAAAACAGAAGCTTGATACATAGAACCAGTCACTTTACATAAAACTGAAGTATCAAACATGTAGTTTTAGATTTCAGAACATAAGAAAATCATGTAGTTTCAAAGTTCAGTTTATATATACATATGTTAATATATAAGTTAATGGCCAGAGTATATATATATATATCATGCTTCATCAGAACACCAGAAACGGATTTGGAATATACGGTTCTGTAAATTAAATCAGTATAAACTAAGCACAAAATTTGCAGAACATAGATAAAGATGATATTTCAGAACCTGAATATATATATTATCATTCCAGAATAATTCCCACACCATTTACAGACTTTAGAACATAGAGCTATATTAAAATATACAGATTCAGAACTTAGACTTGCTTTTAGAAATTAGGTCTCAGATTTAGAGACCTAACTCGAACCATAACACTTCAGAAATTTCAATTAAAAGTAGAACTGAAACAAGACAACATTCATTTACCCATAATGAATTATAGATTACAATTTTCACCCAAAGTTCATCCACCAAGCAGATAATAAAGAGGTATATGTCTAAGAGGAATGAGCAAACTTATCTATAGGATTCTGGTCCCAACCGACACCCAAACTGCAACCAAACGATCTGAATTTCGTTCAAACTCCCCACTCCAAATCCAACCAAGTTCCAGAACAAAGCCATACTCTCAGAATTAAAGAAGCTGAAATAAAACAGTAAATAAAGGTTAACTTAGACCATTCCCTCACTAGGAAACAAGATAACCCGAATTGAAACATGCAGGAATGCTAAGTTGTGGAATTAAAATACAAAAGTAAATTACAGTGAAGAATCAGTAACAACCTTTTAAATGAATTCTGGAATTATAGAATTTTTGTCCAAAGACCCAAATTTAACCAACACCAAATAGAACATGCAGAGGATTTTTAACCATGAACTACGAAAATTTAGAAATTACCTTAAAAGCTTTAGCTGTTGTTCCTATCAGGAATCAGTGAGGGAGAGAATTTTGAGCTAGGGAGAAACAGAGAGAGCAGAGAGATAAGTAGACATTAGTTGTAAAATTTCAGAAAGATTTGAAATTTTAAAGAGAAAGAAACTGAAATTTTAAAGAAGAAGAAGAGTTTACCTCTGAGGAGGATGACGCCGGTGACTGCAATGTTCAGGCGAGCTCTTCGCCTTGCAGTCGAGAGAAGCAAGAGGAAATCTTAGAGAGGCAGCGAGAGCCGAGAGTGAGAAGAAGAGAGATAGGCGAGAGAACGAGAGAGGGAGAAATCGAAGGGAGATTGAGAGAGAGATCTAGCTGGAAACAGAAATAGATCGAGTGAGAGATAGGGAGTTGAGGGAGAAAACAGAGAGTGGAAAGGGAGAGTAGATGCAGAGAGAACGAGAGAGGGAGAAGAGAGGTGTGGGGTTGTGTCTGGGAGAAGGAGTGAAAATGAAATTAGGGTTAGGAAGAGAGTAGAGTTTTCTAGAACGTGGGTCTGGGCGTGACAGGGCTAGGATAGGACATCTAAGGAGAATGAATTAGATCCCAAATAATAGAAACTATAATCCTCTCTTTATCTCTTGTAGTTACAACTATAATTCAAATTGAAATTTGAATTATATTTAAAATTAATATGGGCTTGAACAAATCCATATTTATATTGAATTAATTTCCAAGTCTCCTTTTGGGCCTAAATGAATATAAGTAATTGGTTGGCCCACCTTTAGACTTAAATTAATTAATTTAAATTAAATTTTCCTCCATTTAATTATTCCATGTAAATGCAATAAAGAGCATTTCTATAAGAAATATTTATCGACTCGACCATAGGATAAATATTCAACTCATCTTGATTTATTCGAATTACGGACGTAACCCTTTCGTCATTAATTATTTCACGCGTTTAAGATTTTCTCAATCCATTAGTTAATTGAGTTTGCTGAAAACTCATAATTAATTAATACATTTATTCGTGAGTGATCCGGTTCAGACCTTTAATATTACATATGGAATAAATTCCCAACCGATTTATGAACGCCTCACGCGGATTTATCAACTCGTGTCACCGCCTATACTAATGTCGGCTAAGTGTAGATGAATCAAAGCAACGTATAATCAATCGCCTAATGTCGGATTTATGAACTATTTAGAGTTACGAAAAACTCGCAAATGTAGATGAATCAGAGTAGTGTATAATCAACCGTCTATACTACTGTCATCGTCACAGATTAAGAAATGAATTAATTTTCAAGACCTTGTTCTAAGTATCAACACCTTAGAACTTATCTCACTGTGAAACCTCTCAGTATGTATACGCAAAGCATGTGTATCCGCTTATACATACCGACATCATTTTACGGGCTAAGGTGAGCTCTCGCATCGAAATGATATTGCAGCCTTTACCGACTAGACTATGACTTTATATTACAAAGGAGCTGACTGTGTTACCTTCTGTGATCATTGATCCACCACACAGTCTACAATTGAAATAAATGGACTTGTTTGCAATTTAATATTTAACAAACCAATGATAAAAAAAAAAATTCTCATTAAAGTGCAATATCAATAGAATTCAAAAGGAAACTCTCCTATGGATCCTTGCTCACTTTTGTGGTTGTCTCTCCCATGCAAAGCTCAATAATATTCACTTGCTCGTAGTCAGATTTCTATTAATCATCCAGTTTCTTCATAGCGTCATAAATAGACAACTTCAACTGCTCGTCATTTACTTGGAATGTCAGATCACCATCCTGTACATCAATCAAAGCACGGCCAGTGGCTAGGAATAGTCGGCCTAGAATCAACGGAGTTAACTTGTCCTACGAGATGTCAAGTACCATAAAATCTGCAGGAAATATGAACTTTCTCACCTTGACTAACACATCCTCTACAATTATCTTCGAATAAGTAACTGATTTGTCAGCCATATGAAGAGAAATATAGCATATATCTTCTTCAGACTTTGAACTCCAAATATATATAGGCTTTGAATTTGAAATTCTAGCCGTTTGTTGATTGGCGTGTGATTGATTGTTGATTGCCAAACAGTGATATTCATCATATCAGCTCTTTCCTTGTAGAAGCGTTGACTGAATCCTCTAAGTATGGAAAGCAGATCGATAGTGATTACTTTCCATCTTCGTGTCAATCAAGGATTCTCCTTCCAAACCTTAGTGGATGGACTTCAATATTGACGTGGGAAGTGGATATGATGTGTAGGATGATGTCATCTGGTGGTTTGATGACTCTATTGATCTGGTGTTTCGCTATGATCATCGATCTGGTCGGTGACTGTCATAGCAGATCGATTTCTTCTCTTTGAAAAATGTCTTGGTCTTCAACCTAGACTATTATTGAAATGACTTCTATAGGAATAATTCCTTTACATGCTAAGTCATCTCCTAATCTGTTCTCTATCAGAATTCACTTTATGCTTAGTGATCTGTTAACATGTAGAACAGTTTAACACCAATCAAAGCTGTAAAAACTAAGTGTGTTTCGAGAGATCATCATCAAAACCAAAATACTTCGGGGTTCCCAACACACATGTATATACGGTGTAACATAAAGAGTACGACAACAGTTAATTTTGTAATAATATTTTTCACCGTATAAACAATGCAAAAAACTTAAGTATTTAAATGCAAATATCAACTTTGTTGATGTAAACATATGCAGGTTTATTAAACTAGGCGCGATGTGAGTCTCCGGGCACGAGAGACGGTCATTGCGGGCGCCGTCTTCGCCGTCAGAGACGTTGATTTCCATGTAAAGGAGGCCGTTGTTGGCAGCGTCGACCATGCAACGCTTGGTGTTCTCGTAACCCCATCGAGACCTCTGCTGCTAGTCCCACTTCAGCCGCGGTGTTGTCGGATTCTCACTATTCTCCCTCCGAATCGTTGTCGCAGTCTCTTTCCCAGTCGCGATCCCCGTCGTTGTTGCCTGCTTCTCGACTATATAGCTTACGCTCCCCCGCTAAGAGTGATTTTGTTGTTGGTGCTTCTGCTCCTGGTGACTTGAGACGTGGAGGCAGTAGAATCACATACGTCGTCTTCGTGCTGCCATCATGTCGCCGACTTCCTCCCACCTCTTCGTAGTCGAAAAGTGTTTAGTTCTCATCAAATAATAATCAAAGATATCTTTTCTCTCTCCTCAATATAATTGTCTATTACCTTAATTATTGAAATTGGTTATTTTCTCTATCATGTTATAATTCCATAAATGTCATTATCATAATTTTCATGGAATATTTTAATGTATTTAAAAACCAATAAATCTAGGTAGATCATGACCATTGATCTACTAAAATTAACGGTTGAGATCATTTCCTATTTTCTATTAAAAATCACTTTCTATATGATCTACATCTTATATATATATAT
The DNA here is from genome assembly GCA_026898415.1 of Leonotis leonurus. Lineage (NCBI taxonomy): Eukaryota > Viridiplantae > Streptophyta > Magnoliopsida > Lamiales > Lamiaceae > Leonotis > Leonotis leonurus. The sequence continues at coordinate 10,059 of JAPKLX010000650.1, read as the reverse complement.
ATCCTCGTTGTGATGTCTCAGGTCCATAAGGTAGGAGCCTGTTACGTCACGGCAGCCCAATAGATCAATTAGCAAACTTAGTGTTCGTCCTCGCTTTACCAAAAAGGTTAACCATGTTGCTAGAAAATTTATTGAAGCTCATACTTATATTGTATTGGCATGCCTTATTTTATCCGATGTGAGATATCATAATCTTTCAACCGTTAAATGCGCGATGTCCTCGTCGCGATATTCATGCCCCCAAGGCCGATGAAGGTTCAATTGGGATTAACTCTGATACCATTTGTAACGCCATGAGCCAATGGGTAGGAGGCTGATAGATACCATTAATAAAAACCAGCGTACCCAATCACACTAGAGTGAAAGAGAGATAATCTATTGGTGAGTTATGACTGATAGAAATAAATTCCATTTATCCATTTTAGAGAAACACATCCACTGATCCACAAGAAGTAAGAAACAAACTGTGTTTCAAAAGAGGAAACTCTAAGTCATGATACAAGTACCAAAACTAAAGATATCCTCTCAATTAAATAAATGGTTAACAATAATTAAGTTAAACTGCTATGAATTAAAATATAGATAACATTTATATCAAAATTCATATTTAAAGTAAGGACATTTTCAAAATTCTGAAAAATTTTCTTATTCCTAAATATGTTTTTAATACTATAAATTAATCACCATAAAACAAAATGAATAAAAATATAAATTTGTAGTATTATTTCGCCATATATATGTAATAGGTCACATAATAAAAAAGAGAAGACATGAATTCTTAGACTAGTAGTCTAAGAATTCATGTCTTCGGTGGATTCTCGAATTGCTGCTCTTCAAAACTCCCATTCACACCATGATACCTTTCACTTTGCTCTTGGCTCGTCCTCTACTACCCAACATAATAACCGAAGATTAACCCATACTTCACCGCCTCTTCCACCACCATCCAACACTAATATTTCCCCTCTGCTTCGTTCTATAAAGATGGACATACCTCGCTTTGATGGTTCCAACCTCCATGGTTGGATATTTTGCATCGAGGAGTTTTTCGATTTTCATGGTATGCCAGATGAGATACGACTGCGTATTATCTCCTTCCACATGGAGGGTAAGGCAGCAACTTGGTTTCAATGGGAAAAGGCGAACAACCTTATCCCTTCTTGGCCTGCATTTCCCTTTGCTATTAAGGAGCGTTTCAGTTCATCCTTATTTACTGACCCTCAAGGAGCTCTGTCCAAACTGACTCAGATATCTTTAGTGGCTGATTTTCAAACATCATTTGAGGACCTTATGAATCAAGTTCATGGGTTGCCCCAGCATCTCCTCATAATCTTTTTTCATCACAGGGCTCAAGACAGATATAGAGGAGGTAGGTGATGACACTATAGTGGGAGATATCTCCAATCTACATTCTTTATAAAGTTCACAGACTCCCCGTGTTCTGCAATTCACCGGCTCTTTTTGGGAACCCCGAAGCATTTTGGTTTTGATGATGATCTTTCGAAACTCACTTAGGTTTTATAGCTTTTATTAGTGCTAAACTGTTCTATGTGTTAACAGATCACTACGTATAAAGTGAATTCTGATAGAGAACAGATTAGGAGATGACTTAGCATGTAAAGGAATCATTCCTATAGAAGTCATTTCTATAATAGTATAGGATGAAGACCAAGACATTTTTCGAAGAAAAGAAATCGATCTGCTATGACAGCTTTCAACCATATCACAGCGAAGCACCAGATCGATAGAGTCATCAAACCACCAGATGACATCATCCTACACATCATATTCTCTTGCCACGTCAATACTGAAGTCCATCCAATAGGGTTTGGAAGAAGAATCCTTGATTGACACAAAGAAGGAAAGTAACCGATAAGCGATCTGCTTTCCATACTTAGAGAATTGAGTCAACGTTTCTAGAAGGCAAGAACAGATATGATGGATATCATTGATTGGCAATCTAAAATCAATCCCACACCAATCAACAACGGCTAGAATTTCAAATTCAAAGCCTATATATTTGAAGTTCAAGGTCTGGAAGATGTGATGCTACATCGAATTATTACACTCTAAGACAATCTATCTCTGAACCAGACTAAGAGCCTCAAACTGCTTGTGATTCCTTATCACACCAACCCAGCGTCGATTCAATTCTGTCTTATCGAGAGAAAGAAGATCACCCTACTAGCTAGTAGTTTTCTAGTGGTAACGTAGAGGTAATCTGTTGTAAAGGGACACGACCCTTACTTCGTGCATAAGTATCATTCTAGATTTGATTGGTACTTGTGACTCGTTCTCAACGAGTATAAAGAAGAAGATTATCCTAGTAGTGGATAATCTGGTCTAGTTTTGATCAGATCGTGGACGTAGGGATTTCCCGAACCACGTTAAACAACTGTGTCATTTATCCTTCTGCATATTTTCTTTCAGTTGTTTATTATTCTAACTCCCTGCACTTCCATATAGACTGCATCTTAATCAATCTGCTTTAAACGATCTGGTTAATGCATAAGGTTTTCTAATAAAAGAGCATCGACTAAGTCCACCATATTTCCGCACACACAATACTTGAAAATAATAAGATCACTCTTATTATTGTCTAAGTATCTACACTAGAGAGCAATCTGTTTGGATTGATCTGCTATCGATCTGGTCAGTCATCTGCCGAGCAATTTCTTCTTTAAGAATAGCTTAAACTCTCTGATAATTAGTCAAGTAAACTGAAAAAGTTTGCATTTGGTGTATTCCCCCCCATACACCAAACCTTGCTCTTTCGGGACCAACAGCTCTATTCGGGGACATCAAGTCCGAGTACTCGTCGATAGTGGCAATAAACATAATTTTCTTCAACCTAGCATCGCTGAGACATTAAAGTTTTCCATACACGACATTCCTTTATTTCGTGTCTTTGTTGGTAATGGAGATTTCTTAGTATGTCGACATGTTTGCCCAGGGGTGCCAATTCGCATTAAAGGACATACATTCATAATTGATCTCTATGTCCTCGCGGTGGAGGGCCTAAGAATCATTTTAGGAATTCAGTGACTTCAAAATATCGTTCTAGTCACCCATCACCATGCCAAATAGTTCATGGAGTTCGAACGAGATGGCCAACGAATTCAGTTGTGTGGCGACCCCACTCTCGCAACTCCAGTGGTATTGTTTCACCAATTATGTGCAATGGCTTCTGACGGAATGATTAATCAAATCATTACAATTTATCTATGGCCTACTTGCGTCGAAGGGAAGTCTACCACGTTCTTGTACTTGCAGCCCAACAACACGAACCACACCAGTGATCCCGATCCAATAAATTTGGAGATTACCAGTCCCACTTCACTTCACCTTTTCATACGCCAGTACCAACATCTATTTCGTCCGCCAACAAGATTACCCCTTACCGCACAATTAACCACCGAATCCATTTAATTCCAAACACAACGCCTGTCAATGTTCGTCTTTATAGATATTCCCAGTTTCAGAAGCTAGAGATGGTTAAATTGGTGTCGGAAATGCTTGAGCAGGGTACTATCCGGCCGAGTCGTAGCCCATTTTCTTCATCGGTCTTGTTGGTTAAAAAGAAAGACGGTACATACCATTTCTGCATTGACTATCGTACATTGAATGCGGTGACTGTCCGCGATCACTTTCCCATTCCCACCATTGATGAGCTTTTTGATGACTTGGTCCACAACAAGTTTGTAGTATTTTTTTTTATGATATATTAGTGTATAGCCCAAGCTTGGATGTACACCAATTGCATCTACAGACAATGTTTGATTGTTTGAAAAATACCTAATATTTCTTGAAACTTTCCAAATGTGTATTTGGGCAAACCTCAGTTGAATATTTGGGTCATACTGTGACGGCGGGGGTGCGTAAAGGCTGATCCTAGTAAAATCTCGGTGATGGAGTGATGGCCTACACCAACTACACTTCGCCATCTCCGAGCATTCCTTGGTCTTACGGGGTATTATCGACGTTTCTTACGTGGATATGCTAGAATCTCAGTTCCTCTAACTGATCTTCTTCATAAGGATTCATTCCAAGGGTTGTCCATATCTCAATTCTCATTCGAGCAACTAAAAGGAGCGATGACCTCAGTTCTAGTCTTACACCTCCCAAATTTTGATATTGATTTTGTGGTGGAAACCGACACCTCTAATGTCGGAGTAGGTGCTGTGCTTATGCAGTTGGAACATCCTATTGGTTTCTTTACTCATAAGTTGGGGGCACGTCTAAAGTTTGCTTCTACATATATGAAAGAGTTATATGCTATAACGGCATCTGTTCGGAAATGGAGACAATATCTCTTAGGGAGATTTTTTCTGGTGCATATAGATCACAAAAGTATAACGGATTTCTTCCAGCAAACAATCCAAATACCAGAACAACAACGCTATATGAGTAAATTGCTCGGGTTTCACTTCAAAATTGAGTATCGTACCGGTAGCTCCAATCGGGCAGCTGATGCCTTATCCCGCTTAGCAGAGGAACTTGCCCTAGATGATCGACGACTACTCTCTCTCACTCTTGCTAGTATGCCCGTTTCAGAATTCAATGATATGCTTCTCCAAGAAAATTGTACCTTGTCGGATCTACTGGACCTTCAAAAACAACTAGATGTCATGGCATTAAGTTCTGATTACTCGAGACGAAATGGAATTTTACTATTCCGTAGCAGATTTTATATTACCCCAGCCTCATTACTGATCCGTCAACTTCTTCATGATGCACATTCCACCCCCATAGCAGGTCACAAAGGTGTGAAACGAACTTTGGTATGATTAGCAACTACGTACTTTTGGCCGAAGATTCGAGCCGCTGTTGAGCACTATGTGGCGTCATGTCTAATTTGCCAACAAACTAAATATTCTACTGAGTTGCCTATTGGTCTTCTTCAGCCCCTCCCAATTCTAAGACAAATTTGGGAGGATGTCACTATGGACTTCATCACGGGGTTACCATCAAGTCGTCACTACACTGCGATCCTTGTGGTCGTCGACCGCCCATCAAAATATGCTCATTTTGGCCCTTTACCAACACATATTGTTAGGAACCTTTTTGATGCTACCAATACCGTTAGCTTGGTTTTGATAATGCTTGTGAAACCATTATTGTGTTGGTTTTGATGATGCTTGCGAAACCATTATTGTGTTAAGATATTTGATTCATTCTATATCAGTATTCTGTGTTATATGATGCCTAGGACTTTTAAGTTAATGTCTAGTATAGTTAGATCTTACAGAAGATTAAATGTAAAAGGACCAGATTGATAAAAGACAGATTATGTGTTCCTCATAGCAGATCAGTTAACATGTAAAGATAAGTTAATAATATAATAACCTAGTCTATAGAGCTTGATCTTACTTAATTCAGGTACTAAAGCACATGATCAATTTGTAAGGACAGATCGTGACTCATGATCTATGTCATAAGATCATGCTATTAGGTTAAGTCAAAATGTAAAGACAGAATGTAAGTAACAATCTGTCTATAGGACTTAATCTATGATGTATCTTAGACTAGACTTAGGAGCATCACAAAATAGAAGCATGAATGAAGAAAATATATGATCAACACAGAACGTGGTGATGCAATATAAATCACTAACTAGAAGACAAGGCCACACCACAGAAGACCAGATGACAGAACGTGCGAAGTTGATCTATACTATAAAGATCTTAAGATCCGTACTAAGATCTGTCTATAAGAGATCAACTTAGACATAGACTTTAATTCTTAGTTAGTATTCAAATCAAAATGTAAAGGAATAGAACATGAGTCATGTTCTAGTCCTATCAGAATCTGTACTAGACTTAGAATAGCTTAGATGCTAAATTGTAAAGAAGCAGAACATAAGTCATGTTTTGTATCTATAGAGCATCATACTTTATAAAGGTTTTCATGACACAGAACGTAAGAAACGTTCTTTGTATCTATCAAGAAGCTAAGTGAGAGTATCAATCTGTGTCTAACAGATTGATCAAAGCATAAGGAGACAGCTCAAGAATTATCAAGGAAAGTTTAGTCTTCAGACAAAACCTATCACAAGCTGCTCAACACAGATTGGAGAAAGCTACAGATCTACCTAAATGGATAAAAGCTGACATGTCCATGCCACGTCAGATGACACTTCGGAAGACACATACGACACACTCCAACGAATAGATTTATAGTCAGCAAGTTATGGTTAAAAGGACTATTAATGTTAGCTATAAAAGTTGCACGACATCAAAGGCTATAATTTATTACAGCCTTATAAATATACCAAAGAAACAGTGTGGAAAAAAGTGAGAGTGAAACAGAGTGATAAGAAATCACACTACGCAGAATAGTAGAATCACGAGAGTGATTTAATAGAGTGGAAGGTGAGTGGGTATGGTAGTCGGTGCAGGCAGAGATTCCCAAAAATTAAGCTTCAAGGCTGCAAGATTCTCTACCATATTCAAGAGTTCAATCAACACCAATTCGCCTGTAAATACCCTTTGAATATTGTAACTTTGTAGAGAATCACAATCATACTTCTGAGAATCTCATCTCCTAAAACTTATTATAGCTTAGCACATCAACAGCCATAGTTCTAGTATCCTTCATAGTCCCAAAACTGAGAAGGAAGTATAGACACCCACCCCCACCAAGATCTCATTCTCAGCGAGTTTAAATAAGCGAGCTGCAAACTCATCCTCAATGAGTATAAACAAGAAGAGTGTACTCGTACTCAACGAGGATATAGAATTGAGGAATCCGAGGTTAAGAGATTCATCGATCTAGCTTGATCGACTGTGGACGTAGGGAGTTTCCAAACCACGTTAAACAATATGTGTTCTTTACTTTCTGCATTTCATTATTGATTCTGTACTCAAATTTCACCAGTGAGCAGATCACAATCTACGAGTTGTTCACTTGAATCAACCACTTAAAGAACACTCGACTTTAATAACAAAATGTTTCTCTAAGTATAAAGTGGAATAAATCTATCACGGCTTCCGCACACACAATCTGTGTTAAGAACATACGTTCTGGTAAGCTTGAGAAATCCACTAGTCGTTCTGTCTATGATACAGACTACTCATGATCTGTGTCGAGAACCATACTTGGACAGATTCTCTTTCTCTAACTTAGTGGAGAGATCTGTCACCTATCACAACCCTTTGTCTAGTACAGAAGCTGTCTCGACAGGGACCCCAACACATTTCACATCATCTTTTGTGGCTAGCTTGTTTATGGAGATGGTTGTCAAATACCATGGATTCCCTGATTCCATCATATCTGATCGTGACCCGATCTTTCTTAGTAAATTATGGCATCATTTTCTCCACTTGTTATCTACCAAGAAATATCATAGTTCCGTTTATCACCCCCAAACGAATGGCCAAACTGAAGTCATCAATTGCGTTCTTGAGCAATATCTTCGGGCTTTTACACACCTGAAACCCATGACATGGGCATCATATTTGAGTTGGGCTGAGTTTTCTTATAACACATCATATTGCTCAAGCATTCGCATGACTCCGTTCAAGACCTTGTCTGGGAGACTACCTCCGAGCATTCCAAATTATACTAGGGGTGCAACGAAGATTCAAGGTGTGGAAGACATGCTAATAGAGCGTGATCGTCTCTTACGAAAACTGAAAACCACCCTCCATTAATCCCAAAATCGCATGAAGCAACAAAGTTATCATCATCGTCTTGATGTGGAGTTTAATGTAGGTGATCAAGTTTTGGTGCGCCTTCAACAATATCGTCAAACTTCAGTTTCAGGCCGCATATCTCCAAAGCTCACGCACTGATACTACGGGCCTTTTATCATCTCAGAAAAATTTGGCCCAATAGCATATCGCCTTGAATTGTCTCTTATCAACCGCATACACCCTGTCTTTCATGTGTCGGCTTTGAAACCATTCTAGGGGGATGGACAGGAATTAGTTTGCACCCTTCCACCATAGTCCAATGACTCTAAACCGATCGTCGTTCCCATGGAAATATGTTCAACTTTCCAAGTTCTGAGCAAAGGTATTCCTCGTGACCATATACTGATAGAACCCCTATGAGCGGCTCATAAATTCGCAGGATTCATAGGTTTAATTAATTACATGAATAATTAATTCTTATACAAATAATACCACATATGAGAATATTAATGCAGAATTAGATAATTTATACCTTCTCCTACACAAATCCTCGGCTTTTGGAGAAATAATTTGAATCGTTAACTATCAGACCGCAATCCACACCGTTAGAATTCTCCTCCTGATCTCTCACGATCCAACCTTGAAAACTTCTATATACTAGAATATCGTGTGGGCGAATCTATCTAGTAATATAGGAGAAAAGAAAAACAAAAATTGGAGCATTGAATAATCCCTTAATTTTCGAAAATATAGATATAAATCTCTATAGGGGGGGGGGCATCGATTTTGGTGAGGATGGAGAGAGAAATTGGCTCCTTCTTTGTACTCCTTTTATAGATATTTTGGGTTAGGTTAGGGCTTCTATGGAGAATTGATAAGATCCCAAATAATAGAACTATATCTCTACTTTAATCTCCTTCTGTTTCCATATATAATTCAAATTCGAATTTGAATTATTCAAAATTAATTTGGGGTTGGACAAAGCTATAATTTAATTAAATTAATTTTCAAGTCACCTTTGGGCCCAATTAAATTTAATTAATTATTTGGTCCAACTTAGACTTAAATTAATTACTTTAAATTAATTTTGCCTCCAATTAATTACTCAATGGAAATGCAATAAAGTGCAATTCTATTATAAATATTTATCGACTCCACTACAGGATAAATATTGAAGTTATCTCCATCCATTCAAATTACGGATGTAACCTTCTTGTCATTAATTATTTCTCGCATTTAAGATTTTCTAAATCCATTAATTAATTAAGTTTGCTGACAGCTCACAATTAATTAATATATTTATTCATGAGTGATCCAATTCAGACCTTAATTATTACATATGGAATAAATTTCCGACCGGCTGGGTTTCTAATGCAACAAACCTTTTTGAACGCCTCACGCGGATTTAATCAACTCGTGTCACAAAAACACGATTTTGTACGATTGATAGTCTAACATTTCTAGCTAAGTCAATCACTAGCGCCCAAGACATCACTGTTTAGGGTTACGAAAAACCCGCAAGCATAGATGAATCAAAGCAGCGTATAATGAACCTCCTATACTAATGTCATTGTCACAGATTAAGAAATGAACTAATTTCCGAGACATCGTTCTAAGTATCAAAACTTATGTCACAGTGAAACCTCTCAAAATGTGTATGCAAAGCATGTGTATCCGCTTATACATACCGACATCATTCTGCGGGCTAAGGTCAGCTCTCGCATCAAATGATATCGCAGCCTTTACCGTCTAGACTGTCCAAGTCTGTCTAGACTGTAACTTTATATACAAAGGAGCCGACTGTGTTACCTTCTGTGACCATCGATCCACCACACAGTCTACGATTGTAATAAGTGGACTTGTTTGCAATTCAATATATAAGAATAATAACTAACAAACCAATGATAGAAACATTTATTCTCATTAAAGTGAAATTGGAAACAAGTCTGATACTTCGTCTAAGCATAAAGCATGCTTTGAGGTATACAAACCCTAACAATCTCCCACTTATACTCAAAATTTCTTTAAAATATAAAATCTATGTCGCATGACATATAACTCTACCACTTATACCTTAAGCAGGTCTATAACACGTCAATGCAGTGCTCAAGGAGGTCAGAGAATATACTCATCTTGTTCAGCTTCCTGTTGTCGATGCGGACTCTCCAGCCTGTCTGCAGTCTTGTCGCGATCAGCTCCTTGTTCTCATTCTCGATTACTTGCACACCAGACTTCTTGGGCATAACGTGGATCGGGCTGACCCATCATCGGTTGTCTGAAATGGGATAAATCATCCCCATGTCAAGAGTTTGGCAATCTCCTTATTGAGCACCTTCATTGTTGGGAAGTGGACTCCAGCACCTCCCGGAGGGGGGTCCTGTTGGGAACCCCATAAAATATTCTGAGTTTTGATGATGCTCTTACA
>JAPKLX010000606.1:0-77539 GCA_026898415.1 Leonotis leonurus | reverse complement strand
TTTCGAGGAACATCATCAAAACAAATAAATTTATGGGGTTCCCAACACTCTCCAACGCGATCGGAGATATGGAATTGGATTTGCTGGACATCGAGATACGAGAGAGAGAGAAATGGCGACGGCGGGGTTGAGAATGGCTGAGATCTACGTTCCATTTATACAAAACATTTTCTCTCTCATCACATACAATATAACCGCATATCAGTTCCTTAATTAGTGGAATTGATTTATTTTCTCTCTCATGTTATTTTTACATAAATGTCCCTTGTTGAACTGTCAAACAACAACTCAACACGCACTGTGTGTGAATGTGTGCGAAAATCCTAGATTTAAAATCAACCGTCCGATTTGGGTTAATCAAGGGTGTAGATCATTTCCTATTTTATACAGAAAAATCACTTTCTATATGATCTACACCCTATATATATATATATATATTCTTCAGGAACAAGATAGTATACTTAGTTCAAAAGATTATCATTATTTCCATTCCAAAAATTAGAAACCAAAATTTGAAAAAACTAATAAAAAATGAAGCATTAATAATTTATGAGAGCCTTTAACCTTGATGGTCTCACCCGACACAAGAAACTGCTATACTGGGAAGAAAAAGATGGTAAATGAATTATGCTTCGTGATTAATTTATTTTATAACATATTTTATATTCCCAACTTTCACAGATTTGAAAGTAATAATAAATTGAATGTTAGTCAGTTGGATGAGGTAAGAATTAATTTGTATGGTTAATTGGTTATGATATCATTTTCTAGAATAATATACATTACCACTCCCACTCTGTCATATTTAAAGAAATAAATTTATTTTCGACACGTAAATTAAAAAAAAAAATATTTAATTTTTAATGTATTGTAATTTAAAGAAAAAAAAATAAGGATATAATTTTGTTTACTAATTGTATTATTATTATTATTTAACACCTTTATTTTTTTTTTCTTTTTAGAAAATGTTTATCTTTGCAGAAGAAAATAGAATATGCATACTTTTGGAGAGGTCAGAGCGGTAGTTATAGAAATAAATCCATTCTTAAGGCATTAAATACAGAAACCCTATGATCGTAAACTCTATGACGACGATTTCAGAAGAGTTATACCGAAAGCAAAAGTGAAAGCAGTAACCTGGAGTCACCATTAAGAATTCAAAAGAGGGATGAGTGATGTTAGTGCAGGAATGATTTTCCAGAAGTGCAGATTCCTCACTTTTCCAAAACGTCTCTTCTCATGTGGAGAAAGGAACGCGTAGAATGATTCTGATTTCTGGGAACCATCCATTTACATGTACTTAAATTTTAATTATTTATTATTTAGCCCCTCAATAATTAATAAATACTACTTTAGACATGTATTATTATAATAATAATATATACATTTAATATATATATATATATATGTGCCCACATTAAATTATTGAATTTAATCTAACAGTAATATATACTATTAACTATTTAACAATATTTTTTATATGTTTGAAATCTGCCACGGATTATGATTAGGGCTGCAAACGAGCCGAGCTACTAAAGACTTACTCGGTGCTCGGTTCGGTAAAAGCTCGTTCGAGCTCGAACTCGTTAACAAACGAGCCGAACTCGAGCCCGAAATCGAGCTCGACTAAATTAACGAGCTGAACTCGAGCAGTATGGTATTCGACTCATTTTGCTCGTGAACATGTTTGGCTCGTATATTTATCGAGTCTGTTCGCGAACAGGTTCGCGAACTCTTAATTGAACCTCTAATCGAGCCTGTAATCGGCTCATTTTAGTTTATGTTCATTTGAAATGTTAAAAGAATATAAGTTTAAATCATGTATTTTGGAACGAGCTCGAACTCGAGCTTTTCACGAACCAAATTCGAGCTCAAGTCCTAACCGGACACGAGCCGAACTCGAGCTGAATTCAAGCTCAAATATTTTATCTCGAGCCGAGCTTGAGCATGAATTTAAATTTCGACTCGAACTCGATCCCGAACCCGAACATGTAAAATATTAAACGAGCCGAACCTGAGCAGACCACTACTCGGCTCAGTTCGGCTCGTTTGCAGCCCTAATTATGATTAATAGGCCGTTTACTGAACGTTTATATTAAGAATTCATATGGGACCACCATTAAGGTTAAATTTATATATATATAATAGGAATAATCAATTTTAATTGCAATTTTGTAAATATTTTAAATTTATTAATCTATTTTAATTTTAAATAAATTTGAATAATTAGATTTTAATATTTGTGATAACTGCATATTTTGATAAATAATTATTTTTTCTTTTGTAATTCGTTCTTTTCTTCTTTAAATTATCTTGCATGTCACGTTAAAAAAATATATATACAATATATATCGTAGATGAAAGATCATCATAAGAGTTTTAATTTGATGTATAATAATTTGATGTATAATATATATACAATAACTTTAAGTTGTGTGCGTCATACATAAGGGAGTTATTCTAATATATGCATATACAATAATATTTATTAATTATACGAATTATGTTATATTTATTTCTTTTTTACATATGGATAACAATTATTTTTAGTGTTTTGATTAATATTAACAAAATATACTCCATCCGTCTCTTTAAAAATATTCGAACTATTTTAAAAATCATTTTATTAACAATATCCATTACGAGCCATATTCTAAATTTTATTTAATGTGCACTTCCATAAGTTAATAAGCGGAATAAACAATGAAGAATGAATTTATGGAACAAAGAATGGACTTGATTCCTCCTTTAGGGTAAGGAACCTATCGGGTTCTCAAATCTCGTATAATTTAATGAATTACAAAACAATCTCTTTCAACGAGTTTCATTGACAATAATACCGAAACTTTGAAAGAAAATAAAACTATAAAAAAAATCAGATAATGCGCAAAGATTATTAATTTACAAAAATAATTTTAAAGAATGCCAAAACATAAAATATAAATTGACAATTTATGTTAAACACAGTTGCTAACTGGGAACAACAGTCCGTCGTATTTTATGTACAACCTGTTTCAAGAGTTGTTCCAAGATAGAGTCATTATTTATACCAGTCGTTAGTCAGTTGGTGAAGTTAGTAGCATAGCAGTTCACGAAGGTTGTAGCACGTCAGTTACTTTGTTAGTCATGACAGTTAAGTTCAAGATTCATCAGACTTATTCAACCGCAAGACAAAGAAAATATTCTTGAAGGTTCCACAATAAACAGTTACTAAAGCAGATATTCTTGAAGATTCCAAAAGACACAGTTATTGAAGCAGTTACTGGATCTTGACTATGAAGGCGCGTCATTCCTATAAAATTTAAAAGTATTGGAAAATGTTCTCCTGCCCTAACTTTTTACCTTTTGCAGCCCCAATTTTTTATGCCAACTGTATTTTACCTTTGTTCTACACTCCAATTTCAAGACACTACCTCTAAAACCACAAACTTCCAAAACCATTTTCATGAAGCTATAAATTTAACAAAAAACATCACCACTCATATCCTCGAAGCAACAAATCCAGCTTGAGAGAGGGATCGTAAGTGCTGTAGGAAAAAGATTTAGGGAACAAATTGGTATTGTTGGAGTTCATAGTAATTTTACTTAAATTTTTTAAATTCTCTAATTCATTAATCAAGAACTCATTTTGCAGGCTACAATCTCACCTTCATCACCCCTAATCAAGATCTTCCAACACTCTTCTTCTAATTAGGGTAAAATGTAGTTTGATGATACTTTTGTTGTTTGATTTGATTTAAAATTTAATTTGATCATCGTTTGTGGTGTGCATCATTTGATCAACTCGAGTATCATTTCAATTTATGATGCACCACTTAGACTTGAGTATCATTTCGATGAAGAACTATGTTGGAAGTGCATTTAAGAGTAGAGGTTTCACAAATGTGTTGTTAATTTGATTTGTTTTTTTTTCCCGTTATGTAGAACTATGTCTATGTTGAAGTATTTCCCAAAAAAGGATAAAAGTCTGTCTTTGGTTAATACGAGTCCCAACGAAAGTGTTAAAGTCTCCCCCAAAATGTCTATGAATTCAACTTCATCTCATAATTTGAAAGAGAAATCACAAATCATTGATGCAAATTCTGACTTGCTGGAACTTCCTTCTGATCCGGGAAAACGACAAAAAATCATCAAGTATCATCCTAATATTCTTGAAAGAGTTTAGAGGAAGTACTATATGGATGGTCCTTGCCAACCCAATCTTGAGAACTTCCCTCAACGAGATATTGATGGTATAATGCGTAGGTTTAGTCGATCCTGGTACGATGAATTTAAGTGGTTGGAGTATAGCATAGACAAGGATGCAACATTTTGTCTTTATTGTTATATCTTTAAGAATGAATTGGGACAGGGAGGTGGTGATGCATTTACTCTTACAAGTTTTAGGGATTGGAAAAACAAGTCTAAATTTCGAAAGCATGAAGGGGGTCTTAACAGTGCTCACAGACAAGCTTTTAGTAAATGTGAAGATCTATTGAATCAAAAGCAACACATTGAGCCATTGATTCTTAAAACAACGGATAAGAGAGAAAGGGACTATAAAGAATGGCTAACTCCTTCCATTGATTGTGTCAGGTGGCTTTTGAAGCAAGGACTTGCATTCCGTGGTCATGATAAATCTGAGGAATCGAGTAATCAAGACAATTTTTTAGAACTTTTAAATTTCCTTTCTAACCATAATGAGGATGTAAGAAGAGTTGCTTTAAACAATGCTCTTGGAATCTCAAGTTAATAGCTCCTCGTATTAAGAAAGATATTGTTAGAGCTTGTGCATCTGAAACAATTAAAGAGGTGATTGGTATGATGGAATGGAATAAGGTAGGAATGAAATGGAGTGTAGAATGGAATGAAGTGTGGAATGTAATGAAATTGTTAATCCATTCCTATGCTTGGTATGTATAAGGAATAAAAATGGAATGGAATGACAATTTATTTATTAATTTAATCCTTATAATTGATAACTACAAATAAAGTAAATAAATAAATTATATTTATATTGTAATGTGAAATCATACTTTTAATATTCCAAGTAAATTTATTATTATCATTTATGTTAAAAAAATTATCGAAATTCTCTATTTTTTCTTTATTTTTCAATTATTTCTATGGACCAAAATAATTCAAAAAAATATATATATTTCAATATAAGATATAAAACGTGGGGGTGAACATTCGGATACATGGTTCAATTTTGTCTAAAAAATCAAACCAAACCAGATTAATAAAAATGGATCGAAAAAGATAGTTCAACCAAACAAAAAATTAACTATACCAAACTAACAAAATTTATTTTGATTTAGTTCGATTTATCCAAATATTTTATTTCGTAACTTATTCCATTCAATTTTAAAATAATTAATTAAAAAAAATAATCATTCATTTATATCTTCAATAGTTATCATGTACTAAAAAATTAAAAATCTAAATTAAAAATTATAATCACAATACTTAAATTATTAAAATATTCTCATATTATGAAGTGAATAAATTATCACATTTAATTTATTAAATAATTTTAAAATTTAAATTATATTATAAAATATAATAAAAATAATAAAATTATATATGATAAAATAATTTTATTTGATAAAAATAAATTATATTTTAATATTAAAAAATAATTCGATTTTTGTATATTCTTTTGATTTGGTTTTATCTAAATCCTATTCAAATCTAATTAGAATTTGATTTTGAAATAAAATCCAACCAATCAAATATTTGAGTTTGATTAATTTTGCTCACACCTACTAAAACGTGTATGCTATGTTATAACTAGGAGTGTAATCGAATCGAACTGAACCGAATACTGTCAGGCTTGAGTTCGACTCGATTAAAAATTCGAAGGCTCGAGTTCGGTTCGAGTTTTGAAAATCAAATTTGAGTTCAGTTCGATAAATAAAAAATGAGCCCGAGTTCAGTTCGTAAATTATTCGATTTAATAGTAAATTCGAACCCGAGCTCGAACTCGGCTCGATTTCGTTAAATATTCGAGTTCGAGTTCGTTAAAAAACTCGTTTATTAAATTATTTTGTTAATATTATATATTTTTATATTATTTTGATAAATTCGTGAACTAGTTCGTATATAAAGTTCATGAAATATTTGAAGTTCGACTCGTTTTTAAAGTTCATGAACAAACTTGTTAACAAAGTTCGTGAACTAATCGAAGCTCGGTTCATTAAATTATATTCGAACATGTTCGCGAACTTTTCGAACCGAATACCTTTAGGCTCGAGTTCGGCTCGAAAAATTATTCGAGTTCGGTTTGAGGCTCGAGTTCGGTTCGTTTAGTAAATGAACAAATTTGAAACGAACTTTTATCGAGCAGAGTTCCGAATAGTTCGCGAATAGTTTGGTTCACTTACACCCCTAGTTATAACAATCAAAAATAAAATCATATAGCAATAAAATCTAAATTAGAATGAAAATTTTAAATTATAAAATAACTCATTTTACATAGCAAATAAATAATATCAAAAAATTTAAAAATATATAATTTATATCATTTAATGAATCTTTCTAATAATATATATTTTTATTAAAAACAGTTTTTTAAATATTATAAAAAGTTTAACATTTTTTTTTGTAGGGGAGAGGTGTGATGTATAGTAAAATTAACAAAATAATAAATATTTTAATTAATTTTGTCTTAATGAAAAATAGCAAAAAAAAAAAATATTGAATAATTAGTTTGGAGCCTAGGAATGACTAATACCTTTGATTAGAGAGGAATGACTAATACCTCTCCTAATGGAATGGTAATTCCAAACGGAATGTCGATTCCTAATCACAATACGAATCAAGCAAATGAATGGAATGGAGGAAGGAATGGTCATTCCATTCCACCCTCCATTCCATCATACCAATCACCACCTAAGTCTATACTTGAAGAACTTGGTGATGGAGTTTTTTGTGTTCTTCTTGATGATTCTCGTGATGTATCGATAAAAGAACAAATGGTTGTTGCCTTGAGGTTTGTTGATAAAAAATGTCACGTTCTTGAGAGAATATTGAGATTTAAGCATGTCGAGTGCACAAATGCTATTTCAAAAGTAGCACTTGTTGATATGTTGAATGCACATAAATTATCCATATCCAGGTTACATGGATAGGGCTATGATGGAGCTAGCAATATGCAAATAGAATTCAATGAATTAAAGTCTCTTATCTTGAAAGAAAATCCAACAACATATTTCGTCCATTGTTTTGCTCACCAACTTCAACTCGTTTTGGTAGCGGTTGCGAAAAACCACATTCGAATTTGTGAACTTTTCTTTTTGATTACTAACGTGGTTAATGTGGTTGGAGGTTCATGCAAACGAAAAGATTAACTTATGAGAACGACAAGCTGCACAAATACTTGAAGCATTGGAAAATGAAGAACTTATCAATGGACAGGGATTGAATAAAGAAAGCACTCTCACTCATCCTTGTGACACACGTTGGAGCTCTCATTATACTACTATCCTTGACATGATTAATTTATTTGATTCTATAATTGGCGTGCTTCGTACTATTGTGAACGAAGGAGCTCTATCTAGTCAAAGGGGTGAATCATCACGTTTGGTAAGAGACATGATAACTTTTGACTTCGTATTTGATTTGCACCTAATGAAATCTATATTAGGAATAACAAATGAATTGTGCAAAGAATTGCAAAGAAAAGATCAAGATATTGTGATTGCCATGGATTTAGTAGAAATCTGTAAGGAAAGATTTCAAGCAATGAGAGATGGTGGATTAAGCTCTTTGATGAAGGATGTATCAACTTTTTGTGTAAAATACAAAATTGAAGTACCTGATATGGATGCTCTTTATGTGAGTAGAAAAAGATTGAAGCGGAAACAAGACGATGAAGAGGTTACAAACTCGCATCACTACCGCGTGGAGGTGTTTAATACTGTTATAGACATGCAGTTACTTGAGTTAAATGATCGATTCAATGAGGTAAATACTGAATTGTTGATTTGTGTTGCTTGTTTGAATTCATCCAACTCGTTCAAAGCTTTTGATAGACAAAAGTTAGTTCAACTAGCTGAATATTATCCAAATGATTTTAAAGGCTTAGAACTTTTGGCGTTGTCGGATCAACTCGAAAATTTTGTGTTAGATGTGCGTTTAAGAATTGATACTTTTGATGTAAAAGAGCTTGGTGATCTTGCAAAAAAATTGGTTGAAACTGGAAGAAATTTGGTGTATCCATTGGTTTATAGGCTTATCACTTTAGCACTAGTTCTGCCGGTTGCAACAACTTCTGTCGAAAGAGCATTCTCAGCTATGAAAATTGTGAAGAACCGACTTCGCAATCAAATGTGTGATGAATGGATGAATGATAATTTGGTGGTCTATATTGAAAAGGATGTATTCAGTTGTGTTTCTAATGATGCTATTATGCATAAGTTTCAGAAGATAGCGGATCGTCGGGACGAACTATAAGTTAGACCTTTCCTAATTGTTTGTATAATATACTTTGTTATAATCTTTTGCATTTTATAATTTTTGTCTTCCCTCAATTCGGATCCTGCGTCCGCCACTGCTGATGGGTGCACGTGGTTCACAGGTTGACTCACTCAAGCAATATTATTCTAGCAATTTTCGTGAAGTGTGCTATTCTATTAGAGAGTGATTTTATGTTCTTTCCACACTTACTTTTCATGGTGGATGTATTTTCGTTTATTAGTGTATTTGAATTATACAGTTGGTGAGTCACTCTTTTAATTGAGTATTCTATAAACTCTAAAGATAAATCAAGGGGCTTGAGAGTTCTTAATTTAGCTAGTCTGGGTGAGAGACTAGTTTCAATACACGAAAAGGATATTGGAGAAGGACATAAGGTGAGAATCTCTAGTTTGTAATTTCCTTTGTAACTCAACGCACTTGAGTAGTGGATTAATCCTAACTTGGGCGTAGCCCCCAGATGTAGGTGTATTCACCGAATTGGATTCTCACTTATGTGCTCCTATTTACTGCTTACTTTATTTTGTGCACCTGTTACACAAGCTGTTTTTCTTTGTATACGCTGCAAGGATTGATAATTTCATAAAATGACTAAAGTTCATGGAATTTAATAGCTGATAACTCAAAGAAAAAGAAAGATAAAGTATGTATGGTTCCTAAACTGCAACTGAATTAATTTACAATAAATTATTCATTTAGAGTTTTTGCTAGCAATTAAATGTTCATTTGGGGATTAGTTAACAATCGAGATGAGCTCGAGCCATCTAATATTAAACTCGTATATTTGATCGAGACGAGCTCGGGCCTAGAAATGCTCAATTCGATACGTTCGCAAATATTTCAGCTTGTTTTCTTTTCTGATGGAGCTTTTAATTGAGATAATATAAAGAGGTGCAGATGGTCTGCTCTGCACTGTGCATGAAATAATCTATATGCATGCATGGAAGTTGGAGTTGGACATATCTACAACTCATTGGAATTAAATGAGTGGCATCAGTTGATTTATTATTCAAATTAATTATTTACGTTGATTCAGACATTGCAACCACCTTGTCCCTCTTCTACCTCTCCCTAAGTTTTGTCCACATCTTTTATAACATTAAGTTTTGTCCATCGATCTGCAGGGAAATTGATTGATTTCATTTTATGTATATCCATGTTTACTATTTACATTAATTATTTTATCCACCCACCATCTACTATTTTAATTTTGCGAGCCTTCCAAGCAAAAATATTTGATAAATATTGTGATTTGTATTATTTACAATCAGCCTACTGCAAAAAGATCAAGAAATAAAAATTAACTGGATACTGGAAACCCATATTTCTTTTACAATAAGCCCAATAATAATTCCAAATAATATTGTTGTCAACAAAAAATAAGCTCCAATTCCAAATAAAAATATGGTTTGGGCTTTGCAAGTTTGCATAGTGGCACCAATTAATTTATTTCAATTTAAAATAAAACTAAATGCATTAATTTGAGTGGAAATAAAATGACTTCCATTATATATTGAAATAAGCCTTTAACATGGGATGCTCTTGGGTTTACAAGTAGAAGGCTCATTTCTAAACAAAAGATTCGGGTTTAAATTAGAAGTCAAAGTTAAAATACCAACTCTCTAGATAAAAAATAAAAAATATTTATTAAAATAAAAGATAAAAAATGCTTATTACATGAGTACATGACAATGACAAAATCAATTATGTGCTCATGTATTTCATTTTACAAACTAATTTGAATTGTATGATCACAAAGGAAATCCTCATATTATCATGTGAGTTTTCTTTTTCTTTCTTTTTTATAAATGAATAGTTTTTTTTCTTTTTCTTTTTTTTTATCTAAGTGGTTAATTTTATCCATTAACCCTTTAAATTACGGTAATAAATTATGGTAATGCGATTTTTAAAACTTAATTTATTACTATCAATTATAAAAATAAGTCTTTACTTTTGATATAGTACTTGGATCTAACTTTAACGTAAATGACGATGACTATTTTCACATAGGTGAAACTCATGAGACATCCCTTAAATAATAAAACAACATAGATGAGACATGAGAGTACATAATTTCAATTTTTAAGTTTGAACCAATAAAAATGGAGCAGCTCAATTCAAGATTAGTTGAAGGTATGGGAGAGTTGAACGTGTGCTTTTATCATTAAAAAATATTTAAAATGTCATGTAATTAAAAATGAAATGTAATTACCAATTTAAAAAGTTATTGTATTAACAAATGTTATATGATGTATCTGCACAAGAAATTAAAAAGTCAAATATAGTTATTATCTATAGTTTGTTGTTAATGCTAAGTCCAAACTATATACTTAACCTTATAAAAAGAGTGATCATTGTTAGGAGAGACAAATCGTGCTTCATAACTTTATGTTTATTTGATAGGCAAGATATGATAGTTATGACTAGATTAAATTATATTACTAAATCATATATTTAGTAGCAAATGTGATTAATACGTCGACATGCTATTAAACATTAGACCCGTGCTAAAATCACTATTTTCCCATATATTTTAATCATAAGGAAGTTGTGAGATTAAAATAATCCTTATACTCTATACAAATTTAATCTTATCATGTTATATCCTATCTTGGCTACCAAACATACCCTTAATGTGTCTAACATGAGTAATATCAGCTCTTAATGATGCGACTCTTTAAGGTAACATGTCACACTTATGGTGATATGGATAATGATGTGACAGACGTTATTCAGACTCGAAGATCCTTTGCGCACATTTAAAGGATAAAATTAAGATGTGCCATGACATTTGGGGCTTATCTGACTCTATCCGACATGCTTATACCTGCTCAAGCAAATCATAATATATGGTATGCGTTTGTTAGGTCAGAGATAATATCAACCATGTAACACACGATGCTCAACAACGCTTGACATGACGTCAGAATAATCGCTTAACAACGATATTTCCTGCAACTGATTTTAGAGCCAACTTACATGTCACATCGTAATTGACGATTTGACTGACGATGATGTTGATATTTTCGGATTTATCTCCCTAGTATTTTACCTTTTTACCCCTGTAAACAGGAGAAATGACCAGCATATCCGATTATCACCAACACTATAAATAGTATGATACATTCCTCCATCCGGTACATATTACTCCTCTAAACTCTTTGAATTTCATTGTATTGTCGAACACACACTCTCAGTCTACGAATTTCCTAGAGAACCCCTAGGCTTGTTTTGCAAATCACGAAGACCATCTACTTGCTCAAGAACTATAGTTGCAATAATCCGATCAACCTTCATCTAGACAATGATTCAATTACAGAGGGTATAAACTCCAACTCGGATGGATTGTTCTACCTTTCTTCATTCATTGTCGTGGATTTGGTTTACAGCCCAATAACTGACACCTTCTGTGAAAAAAAATCACTGAGGGGATGCAAATTCCCCCTCCATGAAGGCGTTCCATTATGAAAATGAACGAATATTTTCACATCTCCTTGAAATCTTTTCTGTAATGAAATCCATGTCTGTATTTTCCATGCAAAAGGTCATAATTCCGGATGATGAAGCAATTCCTAAAATCCAAATTATGAAGTGTTGGTCCCGAAAGAGCTAGTTTGGTGTATGGGGGGGGGGGGGGAATACACCAATTCAAACTTTTTAGGTTTACTTGATTCAAATATAATTATAAGGCTTAAGCACACTTAAAGATTAAGATAGCTTAGGGTAGCAAGGCAAATCTTCTTGTTAGGAAGATTTTATCTTGCTCAAATAATACCTTATATGTGAAAACAGTAACCAAGAATATCAAATACAGAATTAGACTTGATTAATGTTGTGTGCGGAATATGGTGGTTTAATGCTCTTTTTAATGAGTAAAATGTTTTCTTTCTTGAAGTAATTAACAACCCAGATTATATGTAAGAGAATGAAGAAGATGATAATGAAGTAAAACAAAAAGTAAAGGACGCAAGAGTTAACGTGGTTCAGGATAAACTTCCCTACGTCCACGGCTCGATCAAAACTAGATCAAAATCAACTAATGTCTCCTTTCTTTTTACTCGTTGAGTACGAGCCACAAGCTTTATCAAAACTAGATAAATACTTGTGATTACACTTCTTCTTCCTAAGATTGAAAACTACAATCTAGGAATACAACTGGATCAAAACTAGATCCTAACTTTTGGGTTTTGATACAAAACAAATATCCAAAAAGTAAATCTTCAAAAAGAAAATAAACACAACTGAGAATTCTTAAAGGTAGGATGTGTTTAGAGCGTTGAGAGCTTGAAGATTTTTGAGCAGAGTAATAGCAGAATAATCGCTTGAATTCTCATTCTTTCTGGAAGTGAAGGTGGTATTTATAGCCTCAATGAAGAAACTATCCGTTGGAGACGATGACCTCTATTTTCAACGCATTAATGGCGGCATTAAATGCATGTCAGAGTTGTTGATGCACGCGCGTCCAAATGAGAGTTGTTACCACCTTTCACGATATTTCCCACTGTATTGCCATATTGGGAATGATCCTTCGTACATTAGCTTTGATTTTCTTGTACTTTATTCCTTTAGAGTATGTTGTTGATGTGACAATACATGGAGTGGTTGACTTGTGACAAATTTAGGTATGTCGGCAGTCCACCGTAGTAATGGTGTGGAATACAACAGCTCGCTGTCATAAGACAGATGCATATTATTTCCTATAATATCTTCGAGACGAGCTGTCCACATTTTGTTAATTGGTTTGATTCCCAATTAACATGTACTTCTTGATTTTGACTTTTAATGAAGTTTGAGTGAACAGATCGTGTTTAAGATATCGATCTGTTGTTCATATATTTCGCTGTTCCAGTCACTAGCTGTTCCATGGTCTAGCTGTTCCAGTATCTAGCTGTTCCATGGTCTCTAGCTGTTCCAGTATCTAGCTGTTCCATGGTCTCTAGCTATTCCATGGTCTAGCTGTTCCATGATCTCTAGCTGTTCCTACATTGTCTCGCTGTTCCATATAGACAATTTGTATCTCGCTGTTCTTTGTAGACAATCACATTGTCTCGCTGTTCTTTAACGGTCTGCAGAAGTACAGCTCACTGCGCATCAAGACTTTCTAATACAACTAGATAAAAATAGATCACTATAAGTAAGTTTGAAAATTCAAACTTCCTTTTACAATTTTGACCTTGTAAACTCTAATATAAAAATCAACATAAGGCCAAAAAGACAGCGAGCTGTTAAACTTGTGAACTGATTCCAGTTCTTCGATCTGTTCAAAGTTTAACATGCTATCATTACAATGAGTTAAAGGCCTTAAGAATATATAATTGATGAGTCCAGGACAGCTTGAGACGAATAATACAGATAGTGAATTTATACCATCTGCTTCTTTAATACTCTAGCTGTTCCTTAAAAGATAACATCAATTACTTGGTTTAAGATTTCATATTTTAACTAAGTGTTGTTTCGAATAACATCATTAAAACTAATATACTATTGTAGGGTTCCCAACATGAAGAAATTCCCAAAATCCAAATGATGAAGCTAACATTTTTAAGGTTGAATTCACTTGTGAATTCTATAACTTTTGATTATAACATTGAAATCTGACGCAGCACAAGCGTAATGAACAAGGAGATTGGGAGAAACCTTTTTTTTTATTCTCTTTTCAACCGTCTGACTACTCCACAAAAGAACCTTTAAATACTAGGTTAATATGATATGAAAAGTCCAACTAAAACGTAAACAGCAAAATAATAAAGCTCATAAATATAGGAAATATATCAGCAACATTATTCTGCGGTCTCATCTTCATCATTCTCTCCGGCGGCAGAACGATTCACCCTCGAATCAACGGAGGTCTCATCTTCAAAAGGAGGATGAGCATGAAAAGGAAGGAGGTGTTTAATATTGAAGACATCAGAAGTACGCATGTGAGCAGGAAGGCGAAGACGGTAAGCATTCAGATTAATTTTCTTCAAGATTTCAACGGGACCAACTTTACGTGATGCAAGTTTGTTATACTCATGGGCCGGAAAACGGTCCTTAGTGAGGACGGCTTAAACAAAATCACCAACCTCAAACTCCAAATGGCGACGCTTGGTGTCAGCGTGAGCTTTATAGCGGGCGTTGCTGGCAATCAAGTGAGCACGAGTAGCATTATGGACCTGCTGCAAATTCTCCACAAAATCAACAGCACGCCCCTCGAATCGAGCCCGAGAAGGGAGGGTAAACAAGTCGACGGGGCCGCGAGGAACAAAGCCATAAACCACATGAAAAGGGCAGTACCCCGTGCTGCGGTTGAGGGCTGAGTTGTGAGCAAACTCAGCTTGACTAAGCTTGGTATCCCAGGATTTGGCATGGTCACCCACCAAACAACGAAGTAGATTGCCAAGTGAACGGTTTACCACTTCGGTTTGGCCATCTGTTTGGGGGTGATAGGCACTACTAAAGTTTTGCTTAGTATTAGCAAGACGCCATAAGTTTCGCCAAAAGTGGCTCAGAAAACGGGAATCACGGTCTGACACGATAGAGGACGGCAATCCATGAAGACGGTATACTTCACGAAAATAAAGTTGAGCAACGTGCAAAGCATCAGAAGTTCGTTTGCACGGGATGAAGTGAACCATCTTAGAGAAACGGTCAACAACCACAAAAATAGAGTCGAACCCGCCCTCAGTACGGGGAAGCCCGAGAACAAAATCCATACTCACACCAAGCCACGGAGCCGCCGGAATAGGGAGAGGTTGATAAAGACCAGCATTAGTTGCGGTGCCCTTAGAGATGTGGCAGATACGGCACCGGGCAACAAAACGAGTTACATCACGACGTAAAGACGGCCTATAAAATTGTCGCCGGAGAAGATCAAGCGTGCGATCACGCCCGACATGGCCGACACCATGTAATTCAGAAACAAGTTTGTGGCGCAAGCTACACGCAGGAATACACAAACGAACACCATAAAATAGAAAACCATCGGATAAAATAAATTCTGCAGAATCGCCAACAACAAGGTCAGATAAAACCTTAGAAAAGAATGGATCAGTTGCATAAAGCTGTGTAAAGGTGTCAAAGCCCGGCACAGAAACACGCATATCAACCAATAAGGAATGTCGGCGGCTGAGGGCGTCGGCAACACGATTTCCGACACCAGACTTGTGGCGGAGAACAAATGTAAATTGTTGGAGATAGGCTACCCACGACGCGTGACAGGAAGAGACATTGTCCTGAGTAGCGAGATATTTCAAGGAATCATGATCAGTAAACAAGACAAATTCACGTTGAAACAAATAGTGTCTCCAATGGCGCACAACACGAACCATAGCGTAGAATTCGACGTCATAAGCGCTATAACGAGAGCGAGGACCTGTCAGTTTTTCACTAAAATAAGCCACCGGCCGGCCTTCTTGGCTCAGAACAGCTCCAATTCCAACCTTCAAAGCATCACAATGAAGCTCAAATGGTATGGAAAAATCCGGCAAGATAAGAACATGGGTAGTTGTTAATTTCTCTTTGATTAGTTGGAATGCGGCGTCGGCTTCAGGTGTCCAAACAAATACCTTGCCCCGCATGCAATCAGTGAGTGGAGCCATAATAGAGCTGAAGTGAGGGATAAAACGATGATAAAATGAGGCTAAGCCGTGGAAGCTTCGAGCTGCAGTCAACGTCGTTGGCGATGGCCAAGTCTGAATAACTTTAATTTTGTCATCATCCACACTTATCCCTGCCGCAGAAATTCGATAGCCCAAAAACAACACGGTAGTAGTGAAAAATACACATTTATTGGGAGCGCCATAGAACTTCTCACCTCGGAGGATAAGTAAGACGGCGCGCAAGTGGCCCAAACAAACAATGACGTTGATCACTTTCGCCCTCAGATTTAGGTGTAAGATATGCACGACGTGAAACCAGTAGAGTACCCACATCCCCATGAAGTTGAGTTGCAGGGAATTCTTCAAGTGGCGCTTCATCAAACACTGGAGGAGTATCAAAAGAAATCTCATCGATGCCATCGGCTAAGAAGTTTCTGCCGCTGCGAGGATGTGGACATGCTGACATGCGGTGACCAGGATCACCACAATTAAAACAACGTCTAGTCCCTGGAGGTCGTGGACCGACCGCTGCTACACCCGAAGCACGCGACTGGTTGCTGGTGGTGGAACCTGCTACGCGTGGAGGATCACTCGGAACCGCCAAGGGTGGAGGGGTGGAACGGCGGTCCGCACCATTATAAATTCCTTGAGATGGACGACGGTTAAATTGAGTTTCCAAAGTGACAGCATGTTGGTGAGCCTCGGAAACAGTAGCGGGGCAGAATAAATTGAGTGTGTCTTGAAATTGGACACAAAGGCCACCGATGTAGTGGGAAACAAGCTGATCAGGTGTTTCGCGATTATCCAGACAGGTGAGGAGTTGATAGAACTCTGTGGAATAAGCATCAACAGTCCGAGTACCTTGGCGGAGGTTCTGGAATTTCTGGTACAAAAAGCGATCATAGTTGAAGGGCAAAAATTCGCGTTCGAGATGTTTGCGAAATTTAGCCCACTGGATGATGGCAGACTTCCCTTGCCGACGGCAGGTAGTCTTGAGGTGATGCCACCAAGAAGAAGCACGCCCATGCAGACGGGTAGCAACAAGGGCAACGCGACGATTGGCCGGAACCTCTTTGAAATCCAATAATTCTTCAACGGCAAAAATCCAATCTAAGAATTCATCTGGAGTACCAGTCCCAAGAAATTCGGGAATGTCCATGCGAAAGCCAGATTCCCAACGATTATGAGCATTTTGCCTGCAACCATCACGTTGGTGCAAAGTGGCAAACGGATTGTCAGCAGTGAGGGTATCATCATCTTCATAATCAAATCTGGCAGAGGCATCATCGCGGTGAGGATCCTCACGATGTCGATTGTCCATCTCTTCTCGATCAGGGAAGAGATGCGCCACGCGGTTAAAGAAATCGCCTTGCTGCGTGCGCATGTCGGCGAGGCCTTGGGTGACGGCCTCCACTTGCTCACGAAGCAGAGCAACCTAATTCGGTGGATTGGCACGTCGAGGCGGCATCACGGAGAACGTTCCTGACCCTGATTACCAACTGACGCAGCACAAGCGTAATGAACAAGGAGATTGGGAGAAACCTTTTTTTTTATTCCCTTTTCAACCGTCTGACTACTCCACAAAAGAAACTTTAAATACTAGGTTAATAGGATATGAAAAGTCCAACTAAAACGTAAACAGCAAAATAATAAAGCTCATAAATATAGGAAATATATCAGCAACATTATTCTGCGGTCTCATCTTCATCAAAATCTAATAATGGTTTTTGGCAGTCTATAGTTTACCGTGTTAAAATTGAGAATGATAAGTCTTGGAGGTGATAGATTATTACTGTAGTTCTGGAGCATAAGTTAGACAATCCCAAATAAATTGACTGATTTGAGATGATGGCGCAGAAGTCGGTTCCCAGGGAAACATGTATTTCACTTCCTAGTCTATATAAGAGTGTTCTGGCCAATGTTGAAATTTCTAGGTACTTTATGCGGATGATTTAGTGACTTGCAATTGATATTGAATTAATTCTTATATAAGTTATATTTGATGGAACCCGTATGAGGGGCTCATGAAACTGCAGGATCCACAGGTTTAATAAATTATACGAATAATTAATTCTTAGAACACATAGGAGAATATAAATGCGGAATATAATAAATTATACATTCTCGTACGCAAGTCCTCCGCTTGTGGAGAAACGAACTAAATCGTTAGCTATCGAACCGCAATCCACACTGGTTCAAATCTCCTTCTAGAATCTCCACCGAATCCAACCCTAGGAACTTCTACCCTATTCCCGGTCTACTTACTAGAATATCGTGTGAGCGAATCTATCTAGTAATTTAGGAGAAAAAGAAGAATAAAAATTGGAGCGAAGAACACTACGATTTTTGATATTCAGAGAGTGTCTCAAATGGGGGGGGGGGGGAGAAATTGGCTCGTTCTTATTCTCCTTTTATAGACACTGTGGGCTATGATAGGGCATCTATTGAGAATGAATTAGATGCCAAATAATAGAACAATATTCCCACATTTATCTCTTGCAGTTACAACTATAATTCAAATTCACATTTGAATTATATTTAAAATTAATATGGGCTTGGACAAATCCATAATTAGATTAAATAAATTTTCAAGTCTCCTTTTGGGCCCATTTTAATTTAATTAATTGGTTGGTCCACCTTTAGACTTAAATTGATTAATTTAAATTATTTTTTTCTCTAATTAATTACTCCATGTAAATGCAATAAATTACCATTTTATTATAAATATTTACCGACTCCACTATAAGATATATATTAAATTCATCTTGATTCATTCGAATTACGGACGTAACCCTTTTGTCATTAATTATTTATCGCGTTTCAAATTTTTTAAATCCATTAATTAATTGAGTTTACTGACAACTCACAATTAATTACTATATTTATTTGTGAGTGATCCGGTTCAAACCTTTAATATTATAGATGGAATAAATTCCCAACTGGACGGGTTTCATATGCAATAAACCTTTCTGAACGCCTCACGCGAATTTAATCAACTCGTGTCACCGAGACACGATTCTGCACGACTGACAGTCGAGCACTTCTGGCTAAGCCAATCACTACCGCTCAAGACATCACTATTTAGAGTTACGAAAAACTAGCAAGCGTAGATGAATCAAAGCAGTGTATAATCAACCGCCTATACTAATGTCATCATCACAGATTAAGAAATGAATTAATTTTCGAGACATCATTCTAAGTATCAGCACGTTAGAACTTATCTCACTGTGAAACCTCTCAATATGTATACGCAAAACATATGTATCCGTTTAGACATACCTATATCATTCTGCGGGCTAAGGTCATCTCTCACATCAAATGATATTGCAGCCTTTACCTACTAGACTGTACAAGTCTGTCTAGACTGTGACATTATATTACAAAGGAGCCGACTTTGTTACCTTTCGTGATCATTGATCCATCGCACAGTCTACAATTGTAATAAATGGACTCATTTGCAATTCAATATATAATAATAATAAATAACAAACCAATGATAGAAATATTTCTTCTCATTAAAGTGCAATTGAAAACAAGTCTGATACATCGTCTAAGCATAAAACATGCTTTGAGGTATACAAACCCTAACAATCTCCCACTTATTTGTGTCGCATGACATATCTCTCCCACTTATACCTAAAGCAGGTCTATAT
Organism: Leonotis leonurus; assembly: GCA_026898415.1. NCBI lineage: Eukaryota > Viridiplantae > Streptophyta > Magnoliopsida > Lamiales > Lamiaceae > Leonotis > Leonotis leonurus. The sequence continues at coordinate 57,849 of JAPKLX010000606.1, read as the reverse complement.
CACGTCGTACTCCTAATCCCTCTATATGCCTCTCAAACGTCTTCCCGTTCAGGCTTTTCGTGAAGGGATCAGCTAGGTTGTCCTCCGACGCTATCTTCGTCACCACTATGTCGCCCTTCCTTACAATATCACGAATGATGTGATATTTTCTCTCAATGTGTTTACTCATCTTATGGTCCCGTGGTTCCCTCGAGTTTGCCACTGTACCAAAGTTATCATAATAAACCATGATACTCACCGGCATACTCGGAATCACATCTAGGTCCATCATGAAGCTCCTGAGCCAAACTGTTTCCTCTGTGGCCTCAGATGTGGCCACATATTCAGCTTCCATGGTGGAGTCCGCGATGCATTTCTACTTCACACTCATCCATATTATGGCTCCGCCTCCTAAAGTAAACACATACCTGGAGGTAGATTTTCTTGAGTCCCGATCCGTTTGAAAGTCAGAATCGGTATAACCCAAAGGGCATAATGAATCAGCTTGGTAAACCAAACAATACTCCTTAGTCCGTTTAAGATACTAGAGTATGTTTTTTACCGCTTTCAAATGTCCCTTTCCAGGGTTAGACTGATATCGTGCTACCATGCCTACGGCAAAGCAGATATCCAGCCTAGTACACATCATAACATACATGAGACTACCTACTATAAAAGCGTAAGGTATCTGTCTCATCTCCTCTTTCTCCTCAGGTGTCTTAGGACACATGTCTTGAGAAAGAATAATTCCATGCCTGAAGGGTAAGAAACCCTTCTTGAAATCCTGCATGCTAAAGCGTCTAAGTATAGTTTCGATATACGATTCCTGAGATAAGCACAACATTCGCTTTGATCTTTCATGGATGACCTTGACCCTAGAATGTGTCTCGCGTCTCCCATATCCTTCATATCGAATTTACTAGACAAGTATGCTCTAACGTCCGACAACATCTTCTTGACACTTCCGATCAATAGAAAACAAGAAAACAACTGCTTTACCCTCACACTTCATGTTCACACAACTCTCGTCAGGGCACTGATCAAATCCATAGGGCTTGATAACCTGATCAAAGCTAAGGTTCCATGACTGTGTAATGTCCCGTTATTCCACTAGTAGTTATTATGTATTGAAAATCTGGATAATAAAATTTCGTTATAAAAGTTTAAAATATCGATTAGCTAATCGATATTAGTAGCTATTATTCGTGCACATTATAATTATTAGAGTAATGATAGATATTATGTGAGTTCATTTGGATAATGAGGTTATTCAAAAAGACGAAACTAAATAATTTTTGCGGTGCATAATCGATAGTTAGTTCGATAAGATAATTAAAAACTTATGCAAAGACAAGAGAAATGCTTTATGAATTATGATACTTTAGTTAGATACTAATTAATTGCCTAAAAGATGTTATAACAAAGTAGTAGTATATTTATAAAACATAGAGATGTATATTACTTGTATTGATAAGGTGATGATGCATGAAAAGGATTATTGATATTAGATAATTGATAAAGTAATTCGAAATATTGCAAAGAAAATAAAATTTATGCTTGCAATAGATAAAGGATAATGTTGAGAAGATGATTATACCTTAATTAGATAATAGATAGATATCTCATAGAAGTTTGATTATAATTAAATAGTGACATCTTAAATACTAGTATAATATGAAGGATTTTATATCATCTTGTATAAATCACACAAGATAACAGTATCCATTCTTTACATGAGATAAGTATATATATATGTATATATAATAGATTATTGTAGAGAAATGAGTGTATCACATGTTGTTAAGATACAACAAGAGTAGTAACACTAAAGTCTACAAAACATAATGAATAAATAGGAGTGCAGGCGCCTAGTAAACAAATCTGCCAACTTCTATTTCTACAAGATTTGCATAGTTACAAATCTGAAAATTTAATACATCTATTAAACTAAACTGAGGGAAAGGACTACAACTCTTGACAAGAGAAATAAATAAACAAACATTGCTGGAGAAGCCTTCCTCGATGGAGGAGAGAAGCAAAAAGCAGCTATACTCTTCCCACCTTTACATAGCTGCACTCTTTCCCTAAACATTAATCTCTGCACATTTAGATATGCCCCAAAGGTCAATAAGTACAGCAGAATGTGTAAGTTACAGACTGCTACTAAAGATGTAGATATAGGTAAGGAGTGAAGACTTTAAGAATACACTCAAGTATCTCTGCATACATAAAACGTTGCATACACCTAAACCATTCTATATAACAACTAGAAGCTTCCTCATACCCAATTTAGAAATCAGATTCACTCATACGTAGAACATTCGGGAAAGCTTTCATTCCAACAAAGAAGCATTCAAACCATTCAAATCCTAAGGTGTAAGGTATACAATTTCATACTTTAAGCTTTACTTTTAGAACTTAGTTCAAAACATTCTTCTACTTCTAAACTATGTTCAGAAACTATAAGATTAAATTTAGTGTAATCATATAATCTGCTTTCTTCACCTTCTCTTTAGAACCTAGATATGTTCAGAAAGAAAGAACCTAACATATTCAGTATGAAAGTCTTCAAAAGCTTTTAAGTGTTCTTTAGTTCAAGGTTAATAAACTCTTAACTTAAGAGACACAATCAGACAGATGCTTTAAACTTAGAACCATAAGAAATCATGTTAGCAAAGCGTATATGCACATTCTTGCATTGAGAATTTCAGAAAACAGGTCTGTACATGTGCTTCAGAATTTTAGTACATGACGTGTAACTAGAATACAAATTAATGAGTATGTACAGAGCTTAGAAAATGAAAATGCAGAACATAGAAACTTCAATAATGTTTCAGAATTTCAGAACATAGAATTTATAATTAGACTTTCAGATTCAAAACATAGAGAGAACTTGGAAATAAGTTCAGATTCAAGAACATCACTAACAACTACATTTTCAGGTTTTAGAACATAGATATATGTTTATATATATATTTCAGACTTTAGAAACATAGACTCATATTCAGATTCTGAAACATATACAACTTAGAAAATAGGTTCAAAATGAACTAAAAACCCAATTTTAAACCACCATCTCATCCACAATAACTCAAATTCAGATTTAAACACTTCCTACCCCACTTTATATTCATACTAGTACAGAACATATACACATACAAATTTTAGAACATAACTGAAACCATATTACAGTTCCCTATCTCGACCAAAACAGGAATGCAAAGGAATCAATAGCTTAAATTTATAAATCAAAAATCAGATTTCTAAACTTAGACTTTGCTCCATAACTATCACCTTAGTCCAAAATCCAACAAAAGAACCCATTTTAGACTAATGGCAATACAATTAGAACATGCAGATTCAAACACATTATCTACTAAACAAACCAAAATTTTTTTACCAACTAAACCAAACCATTGGAGTTTCAGAACCCTTGCTTAATCCTTCTCCACCTAATCCTCAAAGTTCTCGGCCAAAACAAAAAATAAAAAGAGATTAGAACATGCAGAAATGCTAAGGTGTGGGATTAAAATACAAAAAATAAATAAATTAATTAAAATGAAGAATCAGTAACAACATTATAAACGAATTCTGGAATTATAGAACTTTTGTCCAAGAACCCAAATTTAACCAACACCAAATTGAACATGCAGTAATGAAAGATTAAAAATGTAGATAAAAAAATAGAGAGAAGAGAGATTCAGAACTTTACTTGTAAGAGGCTCAGCGGCAGTTCCCGCTGCTGCATCCCACCGGGAGAGCTCCGGCGAGAACATGAATCGGTCGAGAGCAGAGAGAGATCGAGAGTTAATGAATAATTGAAATATGAAACTGGAAGTAAATAGAGTTAGGTTCCAAACTAAAATCAAATCATACTTAAGATGTATAGATTTTCAGAAATTAAAATTTTATTTCAAGCTAGAAAAGAGTGAGAGAAAGAGGGAATTTACCTTGAGGTCGCCGACAAGGGAGCTCCGGTGAGCTTTCCTCCGAAAGCAGCGAGAGGCAGAGAGAGAACAGAGATAGAGAGCAGCGACCGATATGGAGAAGAGAGACGGATAGAAATAGAGAGACAGTCGAGAGGTAGAGAAGAGAGAAGAGAACCTGGGTGTTTCTAAGAGAGAGCGAGAGAGAGATACATTGAGTGAGTAGAGGGAGAAGAGTGAGCGACTGTGTATGTGTGTGTCTATGCTAGGGTTAGAAGATAGATCTAGAATGCCACCAACGGGCCGGGTCTGGGTTAAATCGAACGGGCCGGGTCGAGTGTATCTTACGGGCCAAAATTAATTAATAGTGGGCTGAATTAATGGATGTTAAATTGGGCTGGGATTAAAATTGATTGAGCCGTAGGGAAGAAATCAAAAGGGCCAAATTAATTATTCAGGATGGGCTTATTTAATTATATAGAATGGGCCCAAATTAAGTATTTAGAATTGACTTAAATTTATCTCTTAAGAATGGATTAATAAATTTAATTTTTGGATAAAGTTAGTAATTAAATGGGTTGGATAAATAGTTAGATTAAATCCAATAATTAGATCAATTAAGTTATGAAATTAGTAGTAATATTTCAATAATTTTAAATTCTTAAATAGTATAAATTAAATTAATACTATCCAATAGAGACTTAATTAGCATTCTAGTTTAGAATTAAATTATTTCAAGTAAATTATCTTGAATAATTATAGTACCCATTATTAAATTAATTGGGTAAAACAAATAAAATATAAGAGATTAATAAATCAAGAATGATTTAAAAACCTACGAAAATAGTTATAGAAATTTTTAAGTACTTGAATATTAGTCGAGTGAAAGATTAGAATAATTAATGAAATAATAGAATATTATTTCATTTTATTTTGATGAAATAAATTATATACTTACGATGAGTATCTTCTTCGTAATTACGATAAAGGTTTAGCGAAGGGAAAGCACTAGACGGTTGAAATTCAGATCCTATTAAGCAAGGAAGCGATTCAGGTAGGCTTTCTTATACAACTAAAATTATGTGTGTTGTATCAGTTATTATTTCGTTTCAAAAAGATTTTGAACTGAAATTATGTGAAGTATTGTCTTGCCAAAAATATTTATATTTTTGTATGATACATATCTTCTTGAACTATTATAATCGAATTCGGGTCCTAGAGGATTGTTATCTTACTTGGACTAGTGTACACGCGACCGTGAGTCATCTAAGCGGGTTGGCCGGTCAAGTGTCTGTGGAAGGTGGCCACCTTCCCGACACACAGAAATACAGATATGATTGATTACTTCAGAACTTAGACTGCGCAGTTGAATTTTAAGAATCGCAAAAGAATTTAGTGAACATAGGCTTCTTTAGAGATAAAATCCCTATGTCTCACTGTATTATGGCTATGACAATTATATTAGTACGAATGCGATTTCGGCATGTGTCTAGTGAGTACTTTTGTACTCAGCCCTGCATGTATTTATAAATGTGCAGGTTGAGCTGTGATGTCAAAGAGGAGTGCTCAGCGATGGGTTTTGTCGAACTCAATTAGTAGTAACTCTTGGAGGTTTACATGTCTTCATACATGTAAACTTAGAAATTGATCAATTTCCGCTGCAAACACTCAGTTTAGTATTCAGTATTTCTAGAATTTTTAATCAACGACCTATGTATTTTGTTATCGGTCACTTAGTACCGAATATCGTGTATGAATCTTCTTTTATCGAAACACTTATTATAATATCATGTTTTCATCTTCGTGTTAGTACCCATTTCCTTATCCATTTCTATATTTTATCCCTAAGTCACGGTTATACCCATCGTTACTATACTTAGTGAAGGTGGGTCGTGACAGATTGTGAGGCTTGCTTAAGCTCATAAATGGACTTCTTAAGCTTCCACACCATGTGTTCTTTTCCTTGAACTGCATAGCCTTCGAGTTGTTACATATGGATATTCTCATCAAGACTTCCATTTAGGAAAACGGGTTTGACATCCATTTGTCATACTTCTCAATCCATATGTGCTGCTACTGACAAGAGTATACGAATAGACTTGAGCATGACTACTAGTGAAAAGGTCTCATCGTAATATATACCTTCCTTTTTAGTATCGCCCTTAGCTATTAGTCTAGCTTTGAAAACAACGACTTTACCGTCGAGTCCTAGTTTCCGCTTGAAGACCCATTTACTCACTATGGCCTCACAGCCATCGGACGGATCAACTAGCTCGTATACTTCCTTGTCTACCATGAATTGCGTTTCATACTCCATCGCCTCTAGCTAGAGGTGACAGTCCTTGTCTTGTACTGCCTCTTTGTAGTTCTAAGGATCCGATTCATCCAGGTCAGGGACTGAGTTAGATGCCTCTCCCACTCCAATGAATCGGTTTGGTTGACGAACAACCCCCACTACAACGAGGCTCCACTGCAGGTGGTTCAATGTGTAAATTTCCGTCTCTCGGGCATATCCCCAAAACGAAATAGGCAACTCTGCATAACTTAACATAGATCTCACCATCTCCATAAGCATTCTATTCAGTCTCTCTACTACATCGTTTTGCTGGGGTGTACCCGGTGCAGTTAATTGGGATTGAATCCATGCATCTGATAAATTGCTGAGGTATTCGCCCCCGCGATCAGAACGCTGACCCTTGATAGGCTTTCCATGACGATTCTCCACAAGGGCCCTAAATTCCTTAAATTTCTGAAAGGATTCTAACTTGTGGTGCATCAAATAAACATATCCATATTTCGAGTAATCATCAATGAAAGTGATGAAGTACTGCATGCCACCCCTGGCCTGAGTCGACATTAGAATCATCTTGGGCTCTATTTCCTTTGACCCTGAATGGTCTCTTGGTCATTTTACCTTCCAAACAGGATTCACATGTAGGGTATGACTCAACTTGGAGTTTATCCAAAGGTCCATGTTCCACTAACTTTTGAATCCTCCTAAGGTTAATATGTCTAAATCTTAAGTGCCATATATATGTATCATTCGACGAAAGACAAGAAGCTTTTCTCTTCTTGGAGTTAGTCGATAAGTTAAAAGTTGAAGTTAAACGTTGTTTAGGTTGTGCAAATATAGTATACAAATTGTTAATCATAGTACCAAAACAGATAAACAAGTCTCTTTTCTTGACAATAATTGAGTCATCAAAAGAAACAAAATATCCATCCAAAACAAGTTGAGAAACCGAAATGAGGTTCTTCTAAAAATAGGTACTAATAAAACATCATGTAAAACTAATACGGTAGAGGCAAACTGCAACTCTACGTCTCCCACTGCAACAGCCACCACTCGCATAGCGTCGCCCAACGAGATGGAAATCTCTCCTTTCTAAGTGGTCTGGATCGCAGATGTGCATGTAAATCACAAAAAACATGGTCAGTGGCTCCTGTATCTACTACCCAAAATACGTAGAACTAACCATATAACATGATGTTACCACTAAAGCTATAGACGTACCTTGACTGCTCACCGACTTCTTGCGAAGCGGACAATCAGATCTCCATTTTCCTTTCACACTGCGCATGCAACACTTGTCATCCTCCGCAATTTCTTGCTTCCTCTTGACAGACTTTGCTACTCTCTTCTCTTGCACTTGCGCTTTTTAGGGCTACGAGAAGAAGCTAGAGCTGTATTGGCCTTCATTATTGCTTCCACCCCCTCGAGCTCATCCAGTAATTCCGTCAAAGAAAGATTGTCACCATTCATTATGTAGACAAAATGGAATGACATGAAACTCGTCGGAAGGCTGTGCATGATTATATCTACCGGAGATTCTTGATCAATGCGACCGCCTAGAATCTCTATATCACTAAGAAGACCCATCATCTTCAGGATGTGGTCCCGAACTAATGTCCCCTCTGCAATCGAGTTGCCCATCACTTTACTAATGACCAATTGCTTAACCATCCTGTTATGTGTCCTAAACTTCTCGCGCAGGCTAGACATGATATCCGAAGATAGCTCTTCATGCTGATGCTGCAAGGTGCTACTACTTATGGAAGTCATAATAAAGCACCTCGCCATCCTGTTAGCATGAATCCATCTATCATATCCGGCCCTCATATCGGCAGAAGATGTGTCAAGTGGAAGCGGTAGACACGGTTCGTCAAGGACGAACTTAAGGTTGTAATCAGTAAGGAAAGTATCCAAATTCATTTTCTAGTCAGTAAAATTTTTTGAATCAAGCCGATTCTTTTCAAGAATTGAGGCAAGTGGCCTGACAGTCATGCTTAACAAAATTGAGAATAAATCAAATAAACTATCATAAATACATGCTCAAGCGCAAATAACCAAAACCTTTAAAGAAAACATGCTTTTGAACAAACTGTTTAATATTAATCATGCAAGCCACGTAGTGTGATCAATTACACAATCAATTTCAAAACGTTTTTACTTGGTCATGCAACTCAACAGTCAGAGGCCGCGCAGTGCTGCTATAACTGCCAAATTACACTTAAGCTTTTACCATGAGCCCGACACTAAAGAAATTAATCGACTTTAATAAGCCCACAATGGAGGGGTCATATTGCCATCAATTAAATTCTTATAGCCATCTGTAAGCAGTCTTATCACGCGAACTGGTAAAATGTGATCCCACATGGAATCAAAACAAGTTACTTCACGAAAAGACCGTCTCATGGAGACCATATGTAATCTTAGCAAATTAAATTAATAAAATGCAATTACAATTATCGCTTAATCATTTTTAATTTTGAAAAAGGTTTTTAACATGGATAATCACATATTATGACATGTTTAAAATCCAGATAAGATCTCCAATAAATTGACATATCAATTTAGACAAGTTCCACATAATAAAGAGCAAATAAAAGCTAAACAATTAAGCACATAATAAGGTAAATAATTACATCAATTATCCAAAAATAGGATATACCTAACTAATTCCAAAAACTAAGGAATTTAAATTAAATCCTCCATCTTCTTCTCTTGTAGATGATCTCCAATTCAAATTTCAAATTTAAACCGGAATAAAATCCCAAAAATTCAAAATTCGAATTTTGGAGTCAAGATGGGCTAGCCTCGGGCCCGCCTCGCTCGCAACCAAGGGCTACTGAGGCACGCCCGAGGGCTGTGCGAGGCTCGCGTGACACTGCTGAAGCATGGCTGAGGCCTATTGAGGCCGTGCTGAGGCCCTGCCAAGACGTGTCGGGGCCTGGCCGAGGCGCTCCGCGCGCTGCCTAGCCCCTCCTCACCCCATTCCGCCTGCGTCGCTCACACTAGCCCCACCTCGCGCGCGCCCTGCTCCAATGCCTACCTGACGCCGTGCCGCGGCTTGGGCTGTGCTGCTCTCCTCCCCTGCGCGCGCTCCCGCCCGCTGGCCCCCTGGTGCCGCACACCGCACGCTCCATGATCGGGCGCCGCACCTTGCGTGTTACCGGGGGGCCCTAAGTTGATGCCGTGGCTGGATTCCGGCCTTCGTTTCTCCACCTCGTTCTTTGTCTCCCACTCAATTACATAATAAAATACAATACATGGAAAAATAATATAAATCCTAATCTAACACGGTCAACCCCCGTGTGATTACATATTTTAAGCCACAAACCGGGCACCGAAGAACGAAAGAAACGAATAAAAGCGGAATGAATCATATAAGCCACGTAATATCATGATATAATGCTAAAAATTAAATCTAGCATCCTAATATCAAATTACAATCATATGAAAATAATTAAGAATTAAATCCAATTCATATAATAAATTAAAATCTTATGACTACCTCTGATACCAAATGATAGAACCAGTATGAGGGGCTCACGAAACCGCAAGATCCCCATGTTTAATAAATTACACGAATAATTAATTCTTAGAACACATAAGAGAATATAAATGCGGAATATAATAAATTATACCTTCTCGTACGCAAGTTCCTCCGCTTATGGAGAAACGAACTGAATCGTTAGCTATCAAACCGCAATCCACACCGGTTCAAATATGCTTCTAGAATCTACACTGAATCCAACCTAGGAATTTATATCCTATTCCCGGTCTACTTACTAGAATATCGTGTGGGTGAATCTATCTAGTAATTTAGGAGAAAAAGAAGAATGAAATTTGGAGCGAATAACATTGCAATTTTCGAAATTGAGAGAGTCTCAAGGGGAGGGCTGGAGGGGATTTCTACTTGATGGGAGAGAGAAATTGGCTCCTTCTTATTCTTCTTTTATAGACATTGTGGGCTAGGATAGAGCTTCTAAGGAGAATGAATTAGATTCAAAATAATAGAACCATATTCCCACATTTATCTCTTGCAGTTACAACTATAATTCAAATTCAAATTTGAATTATATTTAAAATTAATATGGGCTTGGACAAATCTATAATTAGATTAAATTAATTTCTAAGTCTCCTTTTGGGCCCAATTGAATTTAATTAATTGGCTGGTCCACCTTTAGACTTAAATTAATTTGTCCTCCAATTAATTACTCCATGTAAATGCAATAAAGTGCAGTTATATTGTTAATATTTATTGACTCCACTATAGAATAAATAGTGAACTTATCTTGATTCATTCGAATTATGGACGTAACCCTTTTGTCATTAATTATTTCATGCGTTTAAGATTTTTTAAATCCATTAATTAATAGAGTTTTCTCACAACTCACAATTAATTAATATATTTATTCGTGAGTGATCCGGTTCAGACCTTTAATATTACATATGGAATAAATTCGCAACCAGCCGGGTTTCTTATGCAATAAACCTTTCTGAACACCTCACGCGAATTTAATTAACTCGTGTCACCGAGACACGATTCTGCACGACTTACAATCGAGTACTTTTAGTTAAGCCAATCACTACCGCCCAAGAGATCATTATTTAGAGTCACGAAAAACTTGCAAGCGTAGATGAATCAAAGCAGTGTATAATCAACCGTCTATACTAATGTCATCATCACTGATTAAGAAATGAATTAATTTTCGAGACCTCGTTTTAAGTATCAGCACGTTAGAACTTATCTCACTGTGAAACCTCTCAATATGTATACGCAAAGCATGTGTATCCGCTTATACATACCGATATCATTCTACGGGCTAAGGTCAGCTCTCACATAAAATGATATCGCAGCCTTTACTGACTTGACTGTCCAAGTCTGTCTAGACTGTGACTTTATATTACAAAGGAGCCGACTGTGTTACCTTCTGTGATCATCGATCAACCACACAGTCTACAATTGTATTAAATGGACTTGTTTGCAATTTAATATATAACAATAATAAATAACAAATCAATGATAGAAACATTTAGTCTCATTAAAGTGCAATTGAAAACAAGTTTGATACATCGTCTAAGCATAAAGTATGCTTTTAGGTATACAAAACCTAACAATATTTTGTGTATGTTTTGCTTATTATTTTTAGATTTGGTTAGAGGGTGGTGTTTGACATGATTTTGTTGCGTTTTTAGTATTTTTTTTTTCTTGTTGAGTCGTCTTTTAGTTTATTTTTCATTTTTTTTAGTTCATTTTTATATCGAGATTGTGTATTTGACAGGTGCGAAAAATGAGTAAAATGACAAACAAATGAAGTCGAGGAAGCCGGACGGGAGCTTGCTAGGAGATACGGGCATAAGACGAGAGAAAGAACGCGAGAACATGGCAGAATGTAAAATTGTTATATCCTGCGCAACAATTTTATTTTTGCCGGTTTTCCTTCGTTACAACTCTGATTTTGGATCCTTTGTAGCTACGGACTCTTATTGAGACGATCTTCAATCCCATGCATTCAAAATTTTTGTATTTTGCATAGGCCAACGGTCTCTGGGCCTTTGCTGCAGCAAAAATCAAAGACTAGCATCCAACGGGCGACCTCTGAGTGCGACCGCTTTAAATTTTCTTATTTAAAGCCCTTTTGGGCGTAGTCTTGGGGGACCATTCATTATTTTCCATTCTAAAACCCTAGAAGACACTTTAGACTAGTTTTCTATTGTAATTTTGCTTTGAGACGAAGGATTGAAGGCAAGTTTGACGCTCAATTCAAGAATTTCTTTAGTATTATTGATATATCATTCTTATCTATGATTGTTTGAATGGATTGATTTATCATTCTCTACTTAGGTTTAGAATTTCCTTAGTATTATTGATTGCTTCTCGATTCATGTTTTATTGATTAAACATGTGCTTAATTGAATTGAATGTTTGCTCACCATTTAATTCCCACAAATTCTAAATGAGATAGAGAAATAATTCTAGGGTTGGACTTAGGGTTTAATCGAACAAAAATTCCAAATTGGAAATGTAGGAATTGTATTCGTTGTTTATCTATGATTTTCTTATTGTGTAATTCGGATACATGAGTTAGAATTACGGCTTAGTTATCGAATACGCAAATTAGGTGATTAAGAAACTCTAGGAAATCATTAATTCACTACGAATCATTGTTCTTAATTAAGGTATTCTTTCTAGGGTGATTTAATTCGTGAGTCATGGTTGCCGTCTAATTATGAATACGTAAGTGATTAATTAGACTAACTATTAAGAAATCCTTAATGAATGTGCTATGAGTATAGGAGCATGATTTAATTGATTATATATTTTCTAAACTCTAGGTCCTTAAATCTGGAATCCCACCTTTTTATTATTTTTGTTTATTTATTTTATTTCTTGTTTCTTCTGCTTTATCTTTATTAGTTTTTTAGGATTTCCCTACTATTTGTTTTAATAACACTTAGGATTAGAGTCTTCTTGCTAAGCTTTCCATCGAGATTCGACCGGGGTTAGCTTTTCACGTACAATTAACCTCTTATATTTGCGAGAACCTAAGTTTACAAAATTTAGGTTTGACGTATTCTCTTATCTAAACAAGAGAGCCACTGAACAAGAGAGGTTAGCTTTTCTTCTCTTACCTAAGTTTACAATTAACATCTAGATGGGGCGATGATTCGACCGGGGTTAGCTTTTCTTCTCTTATCGCAAAGAATGTGTATCCCCTTATACATACCAATTAACATCTAGATGGTTCAGTGGCTCTCTTGTTTTGCACGCCTACAGAGAGAGACTCCAAAGACGTGGACATATTTGTTAAGAAAACCTTTGGGTCAATCATCGCCTCTCCTTTGCTTAACATCTCAGTTATCCGCCTTAGGTGCTTCCCTCTTTGGGTTAGCAACAGGAACTCTGACTGCTCGGAGGCCTTTGAGTCCATTCAGTTGAGTCCTTTAGCAGTGATCTTTCCATTTTTTGGACCCATTTCTTGGGTAAAATCTCCCAACTATATTTGAAAATGAATTAGTTATCCATAAATCAAAGATAAAGAAAGCTTTCTTGAAGTTTAACAAATTTGGCGTCGTTTCCAGGGAAAGTTTTAGGAGTTTTTGATTTTGAGTGCTATTCGTGTTCGTTCATTTTTTTTCCTATTTTCGTGTTTTGTGTTTTCATATCGTATTGTTCGTTTTTTTTTGCTATTTAGGCATTCTCTCCCGCAAGTTGCGTTTGATTCATTTGTTATGGTGGCAGGTTGTGTATGGAGAGATATCAATAGAGTAGGAAGAGAAAACTTCTTTTCCAACCCATGTGATTTGCGGAGGAGATACCATGTTGAGCTCGAGACAATATGTTGGTCCCGAAAAAGTAAGGTTTGGTGTATGACGGGGGGGGGGGGGGGGAAGACATCAAATACAAATTTTCCAGTTTACTTGATTAATTTGCTAGAGAGATTAAGCTTTCTCAAAAGGAGATTGCTAAGTTTGACAGATTAGATCGCTGACCAGGTTAACTACCAGATCGACTAGTGATCTGTCCAGACAAATTCTCTCTTGTGATTTATGCTTAACATATAGCAAGAGTGATCTTGTTATCTAACAGAGTGTAGAGTGCGGAAATATGGTGGATTAATCTGTTGCTCTTATTTAGAAAACCTTGATAAACACTTAGCCAAATATATTAAGAGATTGATTAAATCAATACAAGTTTGAATGCAAGTGTTGGGTTAGTGAATAAACAACTGAAAGATAGAATGTGTAAAGTAAAGAACACATTTGTTTTTACGTGGTTCGGGAATCCCCATACGTCCACGGTCCAATCAAAACTAGATCGGATATCCACTACTTAGGATACTCTCTTCTTTATGCTCGCTGAGAACCAGCCACAAGTTCCAGTCACAACTAGAATGAAACTTGTGCACGAATATGGGTCTGCTACAAGGTATCTTCACGTTAATCCACTAGAAAACTACTGGCTAGCGAAGATATCTTCATTCTTTTTCTTGATAAGACAGACTTGAATCGAGTTTGGTGTGATTTCGATCACGTACGACTTAGAACACGATCTAGAGTGTGAAATCTTCTCGTTGAATGCTTCAATGGTTTGAGTAGATTTCTTGGCAGAGTTTCAGCTTTGAATTTACGCGTTGATCGTAAGTCAGTTGGTACTCCTCCAAAATTTTTTCGAAGCTTTTATAGGTGCATAATTTTGAAATTTTGACTGTTGTGGTTGATTGGCGTGAAATGAATGTTGATTGCCAATCAACGATATGAATCATTGATTTGATCATCTTGCCTTGTAGAAAAGGTTGACTGAATCTCTTTTGATGATGGCTAATTGATCTCTTTCAATTCTTCGCGCTTCAATTGATTCACCTTCCTTCTTGATCTCTTTGATTGATCGACTATCTAACCAGATGACTTCCTATAACACAAAATACTTTAAATTATTTAAGTCCTTTACAATTTTAAGTCATTAGCTAACCTGGTCTAAGTAAAAGCAGGCTTGCTCTCTATCTGATTCACTTTAATATCATAGTGATCTGTTATATATTTATGTTGGTCCCGAAAGAGCAAGGTTTGGTGTATGGGGGGGGGGAATACACCAAATACAAACTTTTCAGTTTACTTGACTAATTTAATAAGAGAGATTTAAGCTTTCTGTATTACAGATTGCTCAAAGTGTCAGACCAGATCGATTATCTAATCGATCTTGTTCTGTCCAAGTAGAATCTCTCAAGTGAGTAACACAAAGCAGAGAGTAAGAGTAATCTTATTCTCCAACAGTGTATTGTGTGCGGAATAATGGTGGACTTAGTCAGTGCTCTTTGTTTAGAAAACCTTTGAAAAACTTAACCGAATATTTAGGAGATTGATTAAAAGTGCAGTTTGAATGAGTATGACAGATAGTGAATAAAACAACTGGAATATAAATGCAGAAAGTAAATAACGCAGTTATTTTACGTGGTTCGGGAAAACCCCTACGTCCACGGTCTAATCCAAACTGGATTAGTTATCCACTACTAGGATACTCTTCTTATTTATACTCGCTGAGAACGAGCCACAAGTTTCAAACACAACCTGATTGAAACTTATGCACGAATAAGGGTCGTGTCCCTTTACAACTTACAGAAAAACTACTGTAAACAGGATCTCTTCACGTTAATCCACTAGAAAACTACTAGCTAGCAAAGATCTCCTTCTTTCTCTCTCGATAAGACAGACTTGAATCGAGGTGTGATTACGATTACGAACGCTTCGCTTCGGAACACGAACTGGTTGAAATCTTCTCTTAGTAAATGCTTCAATTGGTTGAGATAATTTCTAGGCAGAGTAGCTTGAAATGATAATTGTTCTTATTCGCGTGTGTATGCTGCCAGTCTTTGTTCCGAGTTTTTATAGGTGTAGAATTTTGAAAATTCTAACCGTTGAGTTTGATTGGTTTGGAGTAAATGTGATTTTACCAATCAAGGATAGTGAATCCCTAGATTTTCTCGTCTTGCCTTCTAATGAGATTGACAGAATCTTCCAAGTATGGTAAGCAGATCGTTTGACAGATAGCTTTCCTTTTTCTGGTCTTGATTGATTCTCTTCCTTTTGTGGTACGAGGGGCTTAGTTAGACTTTAGGGATTCATAGACATTTTATCTGATTTCAGCATTTGAGTGTAGATCTGGTTGAACTTTCTGGTTGAGAGTTTCTTGGTTCAACTTTCTGTCTGAGTTGATTTTTTTCAACTTTCTGGTTGAGTTGTTGTGCTTCAACTTTCTGGTTGAGTTGATGTGCTTCAACTTTCTGGTTGAGGCTTTCCATTTCTACTTTCTGTCGGGGTTGAAATGCTTCAACTTTCTGGTAGAGTTGATGTTCTTCAACTTTCTGGTTGAGACTTTCTGGTTCAACTTTCTGACTGAGTTGATATTCTTCATCTTTCTGGTTGAGGCTTTCTGGTTCAACTTTCTGTCGGGGTTGAAATGCTTCAACTTTCTGGTTGGGGTTTTCTTTATCACTCTGGTCCTTCTGAATGTTGAGGTTCCTGTCCCATATAAACCAGATAAAAGTAATACAGAACATGAATAATCCTAAGTGTGTTTTCGAGAGAATATCATCAAAACTTAAAATAATTTGTGGGGTTCCCAACAATTTCCCCCTTTTTGATGATGTCGAAACCACACTTAACATGATAAACAAATTAGTATATATCATGTTCTGGTGAGGTTAGCAGATTGTTATATGAGTTTGTATAACAATTAAGAGCATAAAAATAACTTTCTGGGCAAGGAGATTTTGTCTTCAGAAAAACCACATATATAAATATGAGAGAAATGGGTACAGGTGGTAATTAGAAAGACAAAACATTAAGGTTCATCAGAAAACAGACAAGGCACGAAAAATTATGTAAACCATCTGGAAGCTCTGCCTTTCTTCATCTTCTCTCTTTGTGCATCAGAAACTAGCTGAATGCTCTCGTAAATTCCGTCTCTCACCCTGGCGTAATTTGGATTGTAGTTGTCGATCTTATATCCTTTGATTTTGGCCAGTTGATTGATGTAATTCAGAATGTAGGTCTTGTCTGGAATATTGCTGCCTGGAATTGTTGGGCACACCATATATTCCTTTTCTGGAACCTTGAGCTGGATTTTGGCATCAGATGCAGCTGTTCTGATCCTCTGTATTAGGCTCTGGTCACTGAAGTTTTCCAGGTATCGGATGAAGTCTTCATCTGGAGTTGATTCTGAGTATGTGGGTTCCTTCAGAAAGTATATGTTCAAGATAAATCCTTGCTTGACCTTCTCCCAATCATTTTGATCACCTTCTGGCACCCATGCATCAATGGGTGTCTGTTTCTTCAAGGATAGATTCCATGAGAAGGCTTTTTTCTTCCTTTTCTTCGATTGGGTAGTTGATTGAGAGGACTGCTGTTGTGAGCGTTCTGCAGATGATGGCGAGGAGAAGGGTGTTTGGAAGGATTTCTCCTTGGCTTCCTGAGCAGCAATCTTCTTCTCCCTTTCTGCTTGTTCCTTGTAGAACTGAGCTCTGAACATGGGATCACAAGCTTGCTCCATGTTCACCCCAAACAACAGCAGTTCAGCTATCTGATCACCCTCATCTATTGGCTTCTTGCCTTTGTCACTGGGGGTCCGTTGTATATCAGAAGCTTGTTCAGTTTCAGCCTGTTCTGTTCCAAGGAGGGTAGGGTCAGGTCTTGGTGGTGTGGTTGGCCTTTCTCTTACTGATTTTCCCATTTCAGCCACAGGGGTTTCTGCTTCTTCCCCTACCTCTTCTGTTTGCAAGGTCTTTCCTTTACTCATGCCCTTGCTGCCTTTTTCTCCCGGGATTTCCCCCTTTTCGACATTATCAAAGAGGGTCTTGATGAGTGTACGAACTGAGGTAATCTCATCAGTCATCTTCTCCATTTTCTCTTCGGCATCAGCTTTGAACCCAAGCAATAAGTTGACTGTCTGGTCTGAGGCATCTAGTTTCTGCTCTAGTCTGCTATTCATTGTAGACAGTGTTTTGTCATATGTTTCTTAGAGCTCTTCCACAGCAGAGATGCGGGTGGTTTGGTGCTCGAATTCTTCTGGATTCGGATATAGCAGTTCATTTAAAACATCTGTCTGATGTTTCTTCATTAGTTCCACAAATTTCTCTTTTTCAAAGATGGCCAATTGAGAGTGAATGGATAGAGCAACGTCTTCCTTGAGTTCTGTAGAGAGTTGTGCAACCTTCTGTCCGACTGCAGCATCGATGGTTGCTTGTTGTTTGGCCAGAAGATCAGCTACCAAGGTGGTTGCCTTCTGTGCTTGCTTTTCTACACCTTCCAATTTAAGAGTGAGTTTTTCTTGTGCAGCTTCGTTGGCTTGTCTATCATCATCAATCTTTTTGTCTAGCTCCTTCTGGACTGTTCTGAGCTTTCTTCTTAGGTCACGATCCATATCGTTGACATAGTCTTTTTGATGTTGATTGAAGTCAGAGAGTATCTGGGTGGCTTTCTCTTGTATAGTATTGCAGGTGTCTGTCACACAGTCTTCAACTCTAAGTGTAATAAGGTTGTCGAGTTGGAAATTGTTGAATGGTCTGGTTTCTCTCTCCAACAGCTCCTCCATCGTGTAGACATTTATGTGCTTTTTGAGTTTCTGAGCAACTCCAGGTGTGTATATCTCATTGGTTGGCTCACCACCAATGTTCTGTCCCACCGGAACATCATCCACTGGATCAAGGTTGATGACTGGGATTTTCTTCGCAGGTTGCTTGGATTGTTCTGCTTCCTGTTTTGATGGTGGTGGTTGTTGTTCTGTTTTAGCAGGTTCTGTCATCTGGACATCTTCTTCTGCAGTTTCTTCTGGTACACTAAAAAAGAAATCCTTTTTACCTGTGTAAAATGATTTCAGATCAATCTTCAAGAGTCAGGCCTCATGCTTCATGAGCGCAAGGATGAGTTGAGGGTATTCTTGTCGAACTTCTTTGACTGTTGTGGCTTGAAGTAGGCTTAGCAGAGTTGCTTCTTCTTTCTTTAACTCTTCAATGGTTCTAGTCTGGAGCAGCGCATCAAATATATAGTACTCGCTGTCCTTGACCAGCAAGTAGAATTTTACGCGCCTGGCTGCTCCCTGACTCTCTGGAAGAAGGTGAATACCAGGAAACTCTTGCAGTACAAAGTGTTCTGCTTCATTCTCGAGTAAGTTGATAACGCCTTCTGCTTGGCGTTTCTTCTCTTCTTCCTCATCTGCAGATTCTGCCTCTTCATCATCCTCACTTATTCTTTCCATTATATCCGGTGAGGGTGTGGGTGTTCTGGCTGGAGAAAAGTCTTTCTCCTGGTTTGGGTTGTAGCTCGATTCTGGTTCCACAAATGTTGGTTCAGTTTGTGGAGCCTTTGTTGGTACTGTTTCAGTCTGTATCTCCTCCTCTCCTTGTTCTGTTGTGATGTGTTCTGGTTGTTCAGAGTGTTCTGTTGCTGCTTCAGGTGGTGGTGAGGACTCAACTTTCTGCAATCTATGCCTCTTTTGTTTGGGCTGAGAGGCAGAAGTTTCTGTTTCAACAGAACTTCCTCTTTTGGCGGTTGGTCTCCGTGCTGCCTTCTCTTTTACCACTTTTTCTTTGGTTGTCTTGCTTCTCGGTTTGTCAGCACCTTTGGTAGGTGGAATCCATGTAGGATTAGAGCTTCCCATCTCAAGCAGTACAGCATGATGTACTTCATCTGTAGTCTTGTTGAAGAGTGCTGGATTCAATCCCATGGACATCTCTAGTTGATGTGGATCCTTGGGTATGGTGAGGCTTGTATTGAACTCTACAGCATTCTCCCAAACTTGCTGCCTGAAGAATCGTTCCACCATTAGACTGATTTTGGTGGAATGGCGCAAATTCCTCCTCACTTCCACTGAAATTCCTCCTCAAATCAAAAAGAATGCGGCTCCAGTTGACTCTAAGATTGAGTACAACTGCTGTGAGAATCCTGAATTTCTCCAGCGTCACCTGGTCATAAGAGCCACTGTGGTTAAGAAAAATTTTCTGAACTAGTTCAAACAGTAGTTTGAACCCAGGTTGGAGAAGAGATCGTTGGAACATCCTCCCAGTGTATGAGATGGGTATCACCATTTCCACCGCCGTTTGGAGTTGTTCAGAGGTGATCTTATCCAACATCATTCCATCATCCTTCAACCGGTATGCCTGGTTGATCATTTAAATGACGTTGTAAGTTGTTTTGCTGGTTCTGTCCCCTATGGGCATCAATACATTTGCTTCATTTCCATTCTTGTCACTCTGCCATGTCAGGTAGAAGGTAGCTACTTGTTTTGCCAAAAACATGTTGGGATGCGAAGTGACAATGTTGCAGAATCCTAACAAGTGTATACATGGAGCATAAATGTATATTCATCAGTTTATATATCATTGACAAATATGAATATCCAAACACATAAACAATTAATACATACTATAAAGCATTTTTCCACAAGAAAAGTGCGGCAATGGACAATTTCGCGTAGCACGATGCAAATATAGGAAAGATTAATGAACTTAAAAACCTTTGCAGCGTGTAACCATGGCAAAAATTTCTTCGAGTTTGCAAAACTCGTGAGTGTCAAAGACAGCATAGGGTTCAGGGGATAGAAATTTCTGAACCTCGGCCACATGTTGAAGAAACAAGGAAGTTTCAGGTGCCATGATCAAACACAAGATGCTTTGAAAGAGTTTGCAGAGAAAATGAGTCTGGGAAATTCTTAAGTGCTTAGAGATAGTAGTGCTCAGTGCGATGTAAGTGAAGGTGAATAGTCCAGTGAAGAATATCGCATATATATAACAAAATAATCAATGGCACAGATGAAAAGGACAAAAATTGAAGGGTTGGATGAGTTTCTCCCTTTTAGGTTTTCCCGCTTCAGTCTTTTGTTTTGCCGCCTTTCCTTGCGTGTGATATACGCGCTAGATCATAGGGTTGTAGGAGAGCGTGTGCGTATCTTACTATCTACTGCAACTTTCCTTTTCCTTTTTCTTGCAGGGATTTTCTCGATCACAGTTCCCAAAGGTGTGCTAATCATCACAAATATAGAAGATTTAGCAAATCTAGGTTAGAAAATAGCTTTGCAGACTGTAATCTCGGAGATTGATTATGGAAAGTGACGTCTTTTATTTAGGTCGCTTCAATTTCCTCAAAAAGTTTCCCCTTGACTTAGCAATTAAGAAATAATTTCCACGTGGTACTTTCTTCAATTTGAATAAGTTATGACACGTGAAATCTTTATTTCCATCTTGGCATTGTGTCATTCTGGTAGACCTTCTGTTGTTAACAATCTGGTGACCTTCTGTTGTTAACATTCTGGTGACCTTCTGTTGTTAACATTCTGGTGACCTTCTGTTGTTCTATCATCCAGACTTAGTAATCCAAGCTTTCCACATAGTATCTTAAATCTTTCTTCTGGTAGAGCTTTAGTCAAAATGTCAGCACGTTGGATATCTGTGTGAATCTTCTCGATCTGAATGTGCTTTCTCTCCATATGATCTCTAATAAAATGATGTCTCACATCAACATGTTTGCACCTTGTATGAAGTACTGGATTCTGTGTTATAGCTATTGCGCTTGAACTGTCACAGAATATAGGTATCTCCTTTACTTCGATCTCGATCGTAATCCCTTAGTTGCTGTTTCAACCACAGAATTTGTGCACAACAGCTTCCAGCAGTCATGTATTCTGCTTCTATTGTTGATGTGGCAACGAATGTCTGTTTCTTTGAGAACCAAGATATCAACTTGTTTCGAAGAAACTGGCACGTTCCAGAAGTAGATTTTCTGTCCAGTTTGCATCCTGCATAGTCTGAGTCAGAATAGCCTGTTAGTTCAAAATTATCGTCATGTGGATACCAGAGACCAATGTGAGCTGTTCCTTTAAGATATCTAAGTATCTTTTTGGCAGCTTCCATATGTGATTCTTTTGGATTGGCTTGATATCTGGCACATATTCCAACTGCAAATGTGATATCTGGTCGACTTGCAGTAAGATACAATAGTGACCCAATAATTCCTCTGTATTGTGTTATGTTCGCTGGTTTTCCTTCTGGATCTAGATCTATCTTCCCGTTGGTTTGCATTGGGATTTTAACTGATTTGCTGTCTTTCATCCCAAATTTAGTTAGCAGATCGTTGATGTATTTTGCTTGATTTACAAAGATACCATCTGGTAACTGCTTTACCTGCAAACCTAAAAACAAATTCATCTCGCCCATCATGAACATTTGATATTTATTCTTCATTAGTTCAGCAAATTTATCACATAAATAGGGAGATTGTGATCCAAAGATTATGTCATCGACATATATCTGGACCAAAAGAATATGTTCTTTGACTTTGATGACAAACAATGTCTTGTCAACAGAACCTCTTCTGAAACCTGATTCCAGTAGGAATGTTGACAACGTTTCATACCACGCTCTGGGTGCCTGTTTCAATCCATAGACAGCCTTAGCTAATTTGTATACTTTCTGGTCAGGATTTCCTTCTTCAAAACCAGGTGGTTGCTCAACATATACTTCTTCATCAAGTATACCATTTAGGAATGCACTTTTAACATCCATCTGGTACTCTTTGAATCTCTTGTATGCTGCAGATGCGAGGAATAGTCTGATTGCTTCCAATCTGGCAACCGGTGCAAAAGTTTCGTCAAAGTCGATACCTTCCTGTTGACTATATCCCTTTGCAACAAGTCTAGCCTTGTTTCTGACCACTTCCCCGTTCTCATCTCGTTTATTCTTGAATACCCATTTGACACCTATTACTCCCTGATGTTTTGGTTTGTCTACCATATACCAGACTTGGTTTCTCTTAAACTCGTTGAGTTCTTCTTGCATAGCAATGACCCAGTCTGCATCTTTGAGTGCTTCATAAGTATCAGAGGGTTCAACACGTGATAGATAGCAACTAAGAAGTGCACTTTCTTTATGCATTCTTCTAGTTCTCACTCGATCTGCTGGGTTCCCAACAATTGAGCAGACTAAATCTAGCAAACAGAACATCAAAATCTAAGTGTGTTTCGAAAGAACATCATCAAAACTAAATTTTGTGAGGGGATCCCAACAATTTCCCCCTTTTTGATGATGTCGAAACTACACTTTACAAAAAATCCCTAAGTAAAGCAATAAGAGCTATCTGGTTTAAATACCAGATGGGTTAAATTTTCGTTATTACTTTATAACGAATGAATACTTTAAATTGATTACTGGACAACAAGAAATTATCATCAGATAACCCATTCGATATATATCAGATCAATTCAAATCATACAGGTTACAAAGGTATGTCCAGAACATGAACAATAGATGGTAAAAGAAATAAGAAAATCAGCTAAACCATTTGCTACTCTTCTTCATCTTCGCCTTCTGTGCATCAGAAGTCAATTGCACGCTATCATAGATCCCGCCTGTGACTTTGGCATAATTGGGATCATAATTATCAATTTTGTAGCCTTTGACCTTCGCAATCATATTTATGCAATTGAGCAGATAGGTCTTGTCAGGCATAGTGCTCCGTGGGATTAGAGGGCACTCCATGTATTCCCTTTCTGGTGCCTTGATCTTCACCTTTGCTTTCTCAGCTCCTGCTCTGACTCTTTGCACGAGCTCCTTCTCTGGAATTTTTTTTTTCAGAAATCTGTTGAAGTCTTCTTTTGCTAGTTGCTTTGAATATGTAGGCTCCTTCAAGAAATATCGGTTAAGTATGAAGCCTATCTTAAGTAGCTCCCGTTCCTTCTGGTTTCCCTCTGATACCCAAGAATTTCTTAGTGTTTGCTTCTGTAGAAATAAAGACCATGATTTGAAGGGCTTCTTCTTCGCACTTTGAGTTGTTAGCTGGGCAGGTGATGGATGTTCTGCTCTGGGTGGAGAGAAAAGCGTCTGATAAGCCTTCTCCCTCTCTACCTGTTCAACCTCTCTCTTCCCTTTGATAGCCTTCTCTTTGTAAAATTATGTCCTAAATACTGGGTCACAGGCTTGATCAGGGCTTATCCCTTGTAAAAGAAGTTCAGCGATCTGTTCGCTCTCATCATTGGTTACGGGCTTCTTGCCCTTGTCCTGCTGCTTCTGTTGTTGTTGTTGTTGTTGTTGTTGTTGTTACTGTTCTTGCTGTTTTGGTTCTATGGTGGGATCTGGTCTCGGTGGCGTATATTGACATGTCTCTGGAAGTTCCGGTGCTGATTTCTTTCCTTTTCCTCCCTTTTCTCCCTTATCTTCTCTATCAGATCATACTTCCCCATTTTCAACATCATCAAAAGAAGATTTGATGAGTGTATGTAGGGAGTCGATCTCTTGCTGCATAGCCTGCAGTTTCTGCTCGGCATGTTCCTTGAAGTTTAGCAAAAAGGTGATGTCTTGATTGGTGGCATTTAGCTTGTTCTCCAGACAACTACTTATTGTTGTTACTGTTCAGTCGTAGGTGATGTGGATTTTCTCCATTTCGTCCAATCGCTTCTGTTGATGACCCAACTCATCTGGTGTTGGATATTCCAGATTGGTCAGGGCCTGTGGCAAGTTCTTCTCCATGATATACAGGCAGCGTTCTGATTCAAAGATTTCCAGGTGAGAGTGCATCGGTCTGATGGTAGATTCTGTTATCTCAGCTGTTAGAGAGACAATGCATTGTTGAACAGCTTCATCGATCAATGCTTTCTCTTTCTCAGCAAAGTCTGTGACCAGTTTATGGATTCCATCATCTTTCTGATCCATAGTGTCTAGTCTCTAGTCAACCTTCTCCTTTGCTGCCTCTGCTGCATCTCTGTCATCGTTGATCTTCTTTGTAAGCTCTTTGACTGCATCTTTTATCTTGCACCTCAGATCCTTGTCCATGTCGTTCACATAGTCCTTCTGATGCTGATTAAAATCTGACAGGACTTTAGTTGCCTTCTCTTGAATCTTATTGCAAGTGGCTGTTAAGTGATCTTGTAGTCTCAGAGCAATCAGATCATCCACTTGTAAGTTGGTGAATTATTTGTGTTCTTTCACCAAAATGTCCTCCAGATCGATGAATGAAACGTGTTTCTGTTCTTCTCCAATGGTCTTTGCCAGTTGGCTCCTCTTCTATTGGATTAAGAATTATTGTTGGAATTTTCTTTGTCTTCTGCTGCTGTTTCTTCTCCTTGTCACTCCCTTTTGTTCTGGTGCGCTAGAAGTGCTTGGTTTCTTCATATGTACATCAGATGATTGACCAGATGGCTCGCCTTTCGCTACCTCTTCTGCTTCATCATCTGTATCCTCAACACTTTCAAAAAAAATCATTTTGTCAGCATAAAATGACTTTAAATCTACATTGAGCAATTTGTCCTCGTACTTGGCGATTGCTAAGATTTGTTGGTGGTATGACTCTCTGATCTCTGTGACAGAGGCAACTTGAAAAATGCTGAGAAGGGTTTCTTCTTCAATCTTCAACTCTTCTATTGTCTTGACATTGAGCTATGCATCAAGGACATAGTACTCATTGTCCTTGATGAGCAAATAAGTCTTCACACGTCGAGCTGCTCCGTAGCTCTCTAGTGTGAGGTGTATGCCGGGAAAATCATGGAGTACAGAATGATCTACCTCATTTTCCAATAGTTGAATCACTTCATCTACTTGCTTTCTCCTTTCTGTTTCTTCATCTTCTTCCTCCTCTTCTTCACTTCCTTCACTGATCTTCTCCAGTCGATCTGGTGAAGGAGTAGTTGTTCTGGCTGGCAAAAAGTCTTTGCCTTGCTGAGGGTCAAACGTATAACATCTTGGGGGATCTCCTATTCTGGTTCCTATGACTCAGCTTCTGGTGAGGCAGGCTGCTGCTTCCTCAACCTCTTCCTATTCTGTTTGGGTGGTTGTGTGGTCGATGAAGTCTCTGTTTTTGAAGAGCTCACCCTTTTTGCAGGGTTTTTCTTCTCTTTCTTGTCCTTCTTCTTCTCTTCCCCCTTGGAAGGAGCTACCAAAGTTGGGTTAGAGCTCCCCATCTCCATTAGATGTTGCATGTGAACATCATCATTCACTTTGTTAAACAGAGTAGGGGATAAACCCAAGGACATCTCCAGTTGGTACTGCTCCTTTGGAAGTGTGAGCTGGATGTTGAATGGTACTGCTCCTGTCCACACTTGCTGCTTGAAAAACTTCTCTATCATGTAGCTTATCTTGGTGGAATGCCTCAAATTCCTCTTCACCACCAGTGAGACGACCTGGTCATTGTCGTTCTTGGTCTCCACAATCAATCTGTCCTCTTTGGCTAACAGATCGAACATGATTCTACTCCAGTTTACTTTCAAGTTCAGAACCACTGCAGTCAGAATCTTCATCTTTTTCGGGGTAATTTGGTCATATGACCCACTGTGCATCATGAAAATTCTCTGCACAAACTCAAAACGTAGCTTAAATCTTGGTGCCAGTAGTGATCTGTGGAACATCCTCCTAGTAGAGTGCATGGGGATGACCATCATCTGTTCAAATGCCTCCTACTGTCCCCAATAGGCATCAAAACATTAGCTTCTTGTCCTTCCTTCTCATCCACCCAAGTTAGATAGAAGGTAGCAACTTGTTTCGGCAAGTACATCTCATGGTGAGATGTAAAAATGTTATGGAACCCTAAATGAAAATTTAAAATAGTTAATAACATATAATTATCAATCTGAAAAGCAAAATATACCAATTAAATCCATTTTCATCAAGAACATTGATGAGCATCATATGACAGTTTCCAGAATTTCAGCACATCTTCAAGCATATTTCTGATGACTAGTCATTCAAATAAGCATATAAAACGGTAATCACCAATACATGTATAACCCAAACATGTTCAAACAAGGTATATATATATATATATATATATATATATATATATATATAATAGAGATTATGGACATATCATGCGAAGATTGAAAGTTATAATATCTCTAGAAATCTCAAGAACTCATATCATGCATAAAACACCATGAAAATACATATAAACATGAAATATGAACATATATGAGCATTAAAACCTTTGCACTTCATAACAATTTTGAAAATTTCCTCAAGCTTTTGAAAGCCATGAGTGTTGAAAAAGGCAAAAAGTTCCGGTGAAATGTATTTCTGAACTTCAGCAAATCGGACAGGAAACAAAAGGTTTGTTGGTGCCATTTTTGAAAGATTTTTTTTTTGAGGTTTTGAAAAGAGTTTTGCAGGAGATTATGGAGGTTTGAAAAACTTGAAAGCTGGAAATCTCTAAGTGTTTGGTGAATGTGAAAGTGAAAGTGAACAGTTATGGCGTACAACATGCATATATATAAGTAAATAATCAATGGTGACGATCAAATGGTAAAAGATAGAGGGTTGAGATGAAATTCTCCTTTTTCATTTCCCTCTTATTCTTTTTTTGACTTGCCGCCTTTAGACATGCGTTTGATGCACGCGCTAGACTTCTAGGGATAGATGTGTGCGCATGTCGACCCTACTACGCCTCTGCAACTTTTCATTTGCTATTTTAGGAAAAGGTTTTCCTCGATTACACTTTCCAACACCTATAATAATCATTACAATTATGTAAGATTTACCAAATCTTGTCAGATAAATAGCGTATATATTAAGATTAAGTCGGTAATTATCAGAAATCGATACGAATTTCTGATTTTTCCCTTGATTAACGAATCTTTTATGAAAAATTAATTTCCACGTGGCATGACTAATTATGTTGTATCTTGACAAGTGATCTGGTGATTAAAATAATCTGGTCCTCTATCAATTTGCTACAAGCGATCTGTAAAGTGATCTGCTTTCAGTTAATCTGTTTCTAGTAATTTGCCCAGTGATCTGGTTCTAGTGAATTGTGTCCAGTTAACTGTATGTAGTAATCTTGACTGGTGATCTGCATTCTGATGATCTGTTAAGTGATTTGGATCTAGTGATTTGCTATCGATCTGCTTCTTTCATCCAAGTTTAGTAGTCCTAGTTTTCCACATAACATTTTGAACCTTTCTTCTGGTAATGCCTTTGTTAGAATATTAGCTCGTTGTATTTCTGTGTGTATCTTCTCGATCTGCACATGCTTCCTCTCCACATGATCTCTTATGAAGTGATGTCTCACATCCACATGTTTGCATATGGTATCTAGGACAGGGTTCTGTGTAATGGCAATAGCACTTGAGCTGTCACAGAATATAGCACTCGAGCTGCTATTTAAGCCATAGTATCTGTGAATAACAGCTTCCAGCGGCCATGTACTCTGCTTCTATTGTTGATGTAGCCACAGATGTCTGCTTCTTTGAGAACCACGAGATCAGCTTGTTTCCAAGAAACTGACATGTTCCAGAAGTTGATTTTCTGTCTGGCTTAGATCTTGCATAATCTGAATCAGAGTAACCTGTTAGTTCAAAGTTATCATCACACGGATACCATAGTCCTATGTGTGTTGTTCCTTTGAGATAGCGTAATATCTTCTTGGCTGTTTCCATGTGTGATTCTTTGGGGTTGACCTGGTATCTTGCACAAACTCCAACTGCAAAAGTAATGTCAGGTTGACTAGCAGTTAGGTATAATAATAATCCAATGATATCCTAATTACGTACACTTAGCAACCCTTTCAATGATTGGGTGTTTGGTTAGTAGCAAATGTTCCTTTAGGAACCCAAATCAACTTAGTGTTAGGAACACAAATATAGTAAGTGATTTGTCTCCCTGAGTTATATATTCTCGAGATGGCTTTGCAGACAGATGGATGGTTCCTGTCAATGTATTCCATGTTGTACTTGTTCTTCTTTGTTGATGGTTTTCTGGTAGGAGCCTTCTGGTTCTTGTTCCTATCAATTTTAACATATTGAGCAGGTTTGCCTTTGATATGGTAATACTGTTTGTCTCATGCTTCCTTCATCAACATCTTCTGGGGTTTATGCTTCCCATTCTTTATATTGAAAACTTGATCTGGTATTTTTTGTCTATCAACTACGAACTTGATTGTCCAGTGTAACCTAATCCAGTAGTTGATCTGGTCTTGTTCTGCATTTCACAGATCATGTTAACACGTTCGCTGGTTTTTTTGATCTTGCTCATGTTCTCTCTTGTCTTCTGTAGTTTCTCTTCTACTACTTCATTTTTGATGATCAAATCTTTTACCTTTTAATTGAGTGAGTAGATTTCTTCATCCTTTGTCTTGATCTGTCTTTCCAGATCATTTACTTTTGCAGAAAACTTAGTTTTGGCTTCACTGAGTACCTTCACTACTTCATTCAGCTTGTCATTCTCCTTGATGACATGTTGAAACAACTTTTTCAAACTCTTATAGCTCTTGAGCATCTCGTTGATCTCATCCCAAGAGATTTTAGTGTCATCTTCATCACAAGAATCATATACAAGTTTGTTAGATGAAGTAGAGACATGTGAGTTTACCGCATTCCGATCAAGTCCGTTGTCAATTCCCATATATCATTCATCTCAATCTTCTTCTTGATCATGTACATAGAATGCTTCATCTTTCTCTGATGAGCTATCTGAGAAGTGACTTGAGCTGCTTGAGTCTTCTTCAGCTAGCATAGCTTTGCGCTGAGCTTTAAGTTTTCGATCTCTCTTTGCTCTTAACTCTTCTCTCTGACTCTTGGACAGGTCGGGGCAATGTGTCTTGAAGTAACCTATTCTGCCACAACCATAACAATTTATCATCAGATCGATCTTGGTTTCTACTCTTCTGGTACTTGTCCTTGTTGTCATTGTAGAACCTTCGATATTTGAGCAGTTTGTCATAGCAAATCATATTTTGTCTCCATCTTATCCATTCTCTTCGCAATCAAAGCAAATTCTTTGAGCAGTTTGTCATAAGAACTCTCTTCTGCTGCTACAGTTGAAACTGGTCCTTCTACTGCAATCTTGGCTTTGAAAGAGATATCCATCTCTTTCTTGGAGCTCCTTTCACTCTTCTTACCTCAGATGAGTGATCTGGTCCATGGATTCTCTTCATGTCACATTCATGTCCAGCTAGATGATCAAATAGTGCCTCAGTGGTGAGAATGTTGAAATCAGATCGTAGTGGTTGCATGGCTACATATATCTCCCAGCTTGGTGGTAGTGCTCTAATGACTTTGAGATTCTTCTTTCTCTGGACACAGCTAAAGAAATGTGCTGGAGATTCTCGAAGTACATATATCATGCAATGACTCATTTGACTGTGACGACCTTGCATACACAACACTCAACGAACACGTCACGTGTACCAAAATAAAAGAAAAAGGAAAAATGAATTAAATCGCCTAAAGCGTTCCCCAGCAACGGCACCAAAATTTGTTCGACTAAAATTATTTTGAGTTGCTCGCAATCTAACGAGGTCGTCTAGAAATGATAAGCCAACCCAAGTCGTATTCTCAAGGAAGAATTAGCGGGGCAATTTAACTCTTTGTTCACAAACGAAAGCAAGTAAAAGAATGTTTGAGGGTTTTAAAACTATGCACGGAATACAAATAATGAAAGAATGTAAATCTTAAACTAATGAAAATAAGTGAAAAAATGAATAGCCTAACTATGAAAACGAGATGCATCCGAGTTGAAAAGAATGCAAGTAACTTGGAAATCGGGATGGAAAAAAATATAGAAAGTACTATGGAGTTTGAAATCAAAAAGAGCGTAGAACGAGTAAACGAAATAAGAAAACAAAAGCATAAACAAATAAACGAACTAAATAATAAAAACGAACCTGGAATAATAAACGGAAGCAAACTTGATTAATAATACTGGAACAAACTCGAATCCACAACGAAGACGAAAAAGAACTACGAACTGGAGTGTTGTACTTGGATATCCTTCAAAATTCAATACTACAACTAACTAAAAATCAAAAGTCTCGACCCTAGAACAATAGGCCGAAAGGTGCTCGAAATATAAGTGCAAAATATCCGGAAAATAATTGATAATCGAATGAGAAAGACGTCGAATATTTATAGGCAAGAGGAAGGGTCAGCGGCCGCTAAAGGTCAAGAGCCGCCGAGGGGTCAGTGATCGCTGTCCCTAGCTTTGTGCTAGCTTCGCGCCTGGCTCGGCCATGGATCGGTCTGGCACATTCCCGCTTAGTCAGCGGTTGCTTAGGGTTACGCGACCGCTGACTTATGCTCTCGGCCCTCATCTTGTTCTTTCGTTATTTCTCAATCTTTTCTTGTCTCTTTTCCAACTTCAACACTCGTTTAGGTTCGTGATCCTGAAACACAAAATGAAACGTAAATCGAGCCCAAAATATCATAAAGTGGGAAAACAACAAGAATAAATACAATGAAAATATGAGTTTAGACGACCAAAAGGAGGCTAAATAATTGCGATGCAAGAGGAATTGAATGAGTTCACAAGGAAACAACTGTGGGAACTTGTTGATTGTCCTACGCATTAGGGTGTTATTGGTGTGAAATTAGTCTTTAAGAACAAGTAAGATTGAAAAAGAATGAACAAGAATGTTGCAATCAGCTATCCTTCAGAATCGAATACTATAACTAAAAATGACTAACTAAAAATCAAAGGTCTCGACCCTAGAACAATAGGTCGAGAGGTGCTCGAATTATAAGTGAAGATGTCTAAGAAAAGTTCTCTCAAAACATCTAAAAAAAGATGTCTTCTAAGTGTGAAATGTGTCGACTATTTATAAGCGAGAACAAGGGTCAGCGACTGCTCAAAGTCAGTGACCGCTGAGTAAATCGGATAGACGCTCCTAGCACGCTATCCGCTGAGGCCGTTGGGCACTAGCCCGAGTCAGCCGCTAGGGTCAGCGGCCGTGTTAGGAACCCTGCACAATTTTATTTTTGATGATGTTCTTTCGAAACACACTTAGATCTATTTTATGTTCTATTTGCTAGACTTAGCCTGCTCAACATGTAATAGATCGCTATGATACTAAGTGGATCTGATAGAGAGCAAGTCTGCTTTAATTTAGACCAGCACAGTCAAAGGAGTCCACCTGGCCAAAATTCAAGATTTGGATACAACCAAAGAGATGTGGAAAGCATTGCGGGAACTCAATCTTGGATCGGAAGCGATGATTGAGAATAAGTTGTCGATGGCATGTAAAATGTTTGGTGACTTCAAGATGAGACCTGGAGAAACCATTGAACAAATGAAGAACAGGTTCATTGAGATTTTGTTGGAGGTATCTGCTTTTAAGAAAGAAAAGTACACCCAGCGAGAGAAGAATTTCAAAGTCATCAGAGCACTAACACCAAACTGGGAGATATATGCAGCCATGCAGCCACTGCGATCTGATTTCAACATTCTCACAACAGAAGCACTATTTGTCACCTAGTTGGTCATGAATGTGACATGAAGAGAATACATGAACCAGATCAAAACAAGATTGGATATCCACTACTAGGATGCTCTCTTCGATCACGAACGGCTTAGAACATGATCTGGATGGTGAAATCTCCTCATTGAATGTTTCAATGGTTTGAGTAGATTTCTTGGTAGAGTTTCAGCTTGCTTGTTTGCGTTTTGATCGTAAGTCAGTCAGTACTCCTCCAGATTTTGTTCGAAGCTTTTATAGGTGCAGAATTTCAAATTCTGACCGTTGAGGTTGATTGGCATGTAATAAATGTTGATTGTCAATCAATGATATGAATCCTTGATTTGATCCTCTTGCCTTGTTGGAATGGTTGACTGAATCACTCTTGATATGGAAAGTAGATGGCTAATTGATCTCTTTCCTTTCTTCGTGCTTTAGTTGATTCACCTTCCTTCTTGATCTCTTGATTGATTGGCTTTCCTTCTTCGTGAGATCTGATGACATGGCATAAGAGGTGGGACTCACTATAAGTACATCAGGTAACAGATCGTATACCAGATGACTTAAGAGAATATATCAGATGACTCTGGGAAAATAACAAATGACTCATTGCATATCTGTGTTTTCACCATGTCTCTATCTAAGTGATCTTAGAAGACAGGTTCACTCTTCCAAAGTGATCTGGTCAACTAGAACATGTTTTCCAGCGAGGTGGTCTGGACCAAAGTTGTTTCAACAGATGGTGGTAATGACTGGGTGAAATCTGTTTCGACCAGATTGAGTGACCTTCATCAGACGATCGGTTTGCATCAGGTGTGCTGATCTGCTTCCTCGAACAGAGGACTAACCAGATGAAATTTCTATAGGACAGAACACTTAAAAGTATTAATGTCCTTTACAATATAAGTCATCAGCTAACCTGGTCTAAGTAAGAATAGGCTTGCTCACTATCAGATCAACTTAATATCATAGCGATCTGTTAGATGTTGAGCAGGCTAAGTCTTACAAGCAGAACATGAATTAAATCCAAGTGTGTTTCGAAAAAACATCATCAAAACTAACTTTTGTGAAGGGTTCCCAACAATAAATACCAATGCAATGAATTAGAGACATAAACATTCAAGGGAGGGACGACGCCCGACTGCTCTTATCTTTAGTCTAGGCCTTTATTTCAATGAGTGTTGGGACGGAAGAAACAAGTCCTATGGGCAAACACTTTATTTAAATTTCTGTTTATGTTTTCGGTCTTGCCAATGGTTGGTCCTAGCTAGAGAATCTTTTGGTAACACTCTATTTTCGTATTTCAATATAAGTATGTTTTTATTTATTTCGTTTGTATTCTTTACTTTTCATTTGAGTAGCTAGGTTTATAAACTTAGCTTGGGAAAGATGAATTGAGTTAAAACTTATTACGTCTTGGGAGGTCTAATCGCACGCATAGTTGCATTGGCATGTTTCTAAAGCGCTGGATCTGAATCCTATACAACTTGATCAAGTCTTCGGTGTTGTCTGGCCAGTAGCAGTCTTGGGCAAGATCAGGTTACAACTGCGAGATGGAAACTCCAAATGTTAGTGACTCCCTGCTTGCCAGCCAGAGGGAACAGCACGGTGATGTAGGTGGGAACGCCATGGGATGGACGTCTGAGATGGTGTGCCCATGGTTGCGGTGTCCCGCTAATGCCTATTTGGGTATGCTAGAGTAGGCTTGGTCCAGGAGCAATCTTGGGTAAGGGGGATAGGGGAGTGAGTAACCCTTACCTTCTGAGCTAAAAAGGTATGTTGGGCGAGGCTTAGATGGCTACGTGACGATTAAAAAGGGGGTTGTCTAAGTGATGCGTTTGGGTGGTGGGAGTAAAACCTCATTCTTACGCTCATCTTTAACCAATGACATGCTAGTACAACGAACAACTTTTCACCGATGATCAAGACATAAGTTAAGATTCAAGGATTCTAACCTAAGTTAAGTTACTTTCTCATTTAACTATCTTTGTGTTTTCTTTTCATTTATTTACACTTCAGTACTTTACTTTCTGCTTGATAACAACTTCTTACCCAAGGCAAGACCGGACTCAAAACCCCAAATTGTGACATCGAGAGAGGAATCCACCAACTCCCTGTAAGATCGACCATGTGCTTGGCACTAGCGGAACCTAGTGAAAAGTGTAGGTATTATAAATTTATCTTGACCAGAGTGATAAGGACTGAGCTCTGTCAGACACCCACGCCTAGTCAGCGGCCGCTCAGGGCTACACGACCGCTGACTAGTGCTCTTAGCTCTAATCTTCATTCCCTCGTCATTTCTCGATCTTTTCATGTCTCATTTTTAACTTTAACACTTGTTTAGGCTCGTGATCCTGAAATATAAATCGAGCCCGAAACATCATGCAAAATGAGGAAAAAATAAGAATAAAGACAAGAAAAATACGAGTTTAGACGACCAAAATGAGGCTAAACACCATTGGCCACTGATAGCTGTTTGATGCCATCTCCTCAATGATTATGATAGCCTCTAATATTGTCCTGTTCAATAGACAGCCGCATGCAGATTCGTCAACAATACTCTTCGCGTGTGGAGTCAGCCCACTATGTGAAAATAAAAGTATAGAATGTGGAATATGAAGTCTAGGGCTCTAGAATGAAGCCCTTATATGGTGTATGAGGAGTGAATGGAGAATAAGGTTTGAAATCCCATGAAAATAACCGAAAACGAGAAACTCGAGCGACTTCGGCAATCACTGGCTAGGATCGCCGAAGTCACGCAAAAAATCATCCCACTTCAGCGATCACCACCCGGGTCGCCGAAGTTTTTTTTCTTCCATGGAGAGCCCGGCGCGATCGCCGTTCTTCTGCTCTTGAGTTCGGCGATCGAAGCCCCAGGTCGCCGAACTTGCTGTCCTTTTTCGTGAACTAGTTTTCTCATGCTCCGCACACTCGTGCCTTGTCTTTTGGTCCATTTCTTGACTTAACATTTATCTTTGCTCGTTAGTTACACCAGTCGGCTTCCAATCAACCCATTTTTACCACCAAAACCTATAAAAAACTATAAAACACGATAAAACGTAAAACGAATGCAAAATAATAAAACATACGACAACAAATACTCTAAAATGCAATACAATATGATATCAATCACTTCAATAAAAACATACAAAATGAGTGTTTATCAATTCTTTCACTACTAAAAAACGGGGAATCAACGAGGGAATGAAATTTTGTCTTTATATAACGACGAAACAATGACGGATTAGAAATGCGGCGTTAAGGACGTTATTCCGTTGTTTATCAACGATGGACTCCTAATCAGTCGTTTTTTTTAATTAATTTTATTTAATATTAGTTTTGTACCTAACGACAGATAATTCGTTGTTGATCCGTCGTCATATTTTTTAAATTCAATAATTAAAATTCAAAATTAAAATTAAAATCAACGATGGACTGAGCCATCGTGGATCTGTCGTTGAATGTTATATAATCGCGACTTACTTCGTTCTTCTCCAAAAATCCCCAAATTCAACCCTACTAAACCCTAACTGTTGCAGCGGCCACCCACCGGCGAACGGACCACCCACCGTCGTTCCTCCGTCCATGTAAGGCCTATTTCGTCCCTATCTCCATCTTACTCTATCTACGACGCTAATTACTCCATCCATTCTGTTCCAACCGTTGCTCCGCTGCCACCGTCATTCGCATTCTCGGCTTCCTCCTCGGCTCTTTCACCTGCATTCCTCCGGTAGGTATCCATCTCTACTCTCTCTATCTTACTATTTATCTTAGTCTCTCTATTTTACTCCTCTTTGAAGACAATCAGCCGGCCATCATATGCCGGAGCTGCTGCCGCCGCCGTCTCTCCTATATAATCGGCCGCCTCTAGTCCTAACTCAATACAAAGGTAGAAATTTTATCTACCTAGCATCCTCTAGCTTTGATTTCAGTTTATATGGTTTCCTTGCTTGATTATATTTATATATATAATTTCAGTTTTATATGTTCATAAATATAGTTTGGGTTGAATCGCAACACTTGACGGTATTAAACGTACAACTTTTGATATAAATCACGTCTTTAATTAATTTTAATCACGACACTTTTGTTGTGATCACTCATTGTATTATTGCATCATCTCTATACTCTATTTCGATTTATTATGTTAACTTTCGAATTATAAAAATGACATGTCCAGTAATAGATTAGTTTTGTTCAAGATATTGAGAGGTTAATAGTGATATTTGTTGCCTCTTTTACAGAAAAAATGGCATTTTGTTAATTTACCTTATAAGATTAATCGCAATCTTATCGTTTCAGAATATATACTTGGCCAATGGCCACACGTCTCAATTATGTTTTACGTTTCTATTTACATATATGACTTGTAATTATGTTTCTTTGTTCTATATTTTATATATATTTGTTGTTGCCATACATATTTGGATTTTTTTCCTTTTTTAGGAATAGAGTCGGGAGTTTTTGTTTGGGGATAGTCCGAAAAGCAATACAACCATTGAAAATCTCTTATAGGTATTCATGGAACTTATTTTGTTTACTGTTTTGAATCTTTTGATCATTTTCAGCGGAATGGAAAGTCTCTTATATTTTTTTTTTCTCACTACTCTTTCTTTCCTACTTTATTTCTTCTTCTTTATTCTTTATTTGTTTTTTGTTTTAAATTTTAAATTAGTTGAATAAATTAGAGTGTAACTGTAATAATCCGAATTTTTCTAATAAAGTTTAGATATCTTACTACGACTAATTAAAGATTTTAGGGAGACACTAGACCTTATTAGAACCTACCATGTGAAATTGGCACCCGATAAAACTTTTTAAACGTTTCTTTTAAATATAATCTCTTCATGCATAAGTCAAAAGCATGTCAATATTATACTCATTTTGTAGGGTTTTTCAAAAGAAAAATATTGGCACTAAGTTTTCTCAAAAACGAGTTCGTACGTAACCGTTACGAATTTTTAAAGTTTAAGCACGTCGTATAAAAATTAGTTTTTCCATGCATTACCGAAAGTATATCAATATTATAATCATTATGTAGAGTATTAAGAAAGGAAGATGTTGACATTGAGTTTTGTTGGTCCCGGAAGAGCAAGGTTTGGTGTATGGGGGGGGGGGGGGGGCCCAAAACACACCAAATACAAACTTTTCAGTTTACTTGACAAATTATCAGAGAGTTCAAGCTATTCTGTATAAGAATTTGCTCGGCAGATGACTTAAACAGATTGATACACAGATCGAAACCAGTTAAGTCCAAACAGATTGCTCTCTTAGTGAAAGACACTTAGTCAATAATAAGAGTGATCTTATTACTTTCTGAGTGTTGTGTGTGTGGAATAAAGGTGGATTAATGAGTGCTCTTGTTTAGAAAACCTTATGTATTATTCAGATTGTTAAGCAGATTGATTGAGATGCAGATTGAATGATAGTGCAGAAGATTAGAATAATAAACAACTGTAAGTAAATATGCAGGAATGTAAAGCACACAGTCGTTTAACGTGGTTCGGGAAATCCCTACGTCCACGATCTGGTCAAAGCTAGACCAGATTATCCACTACTAGGATACTCTGCTTGTTTATACTCGTGGAGAGCGAGTCACAAGTATCAATCACAACTTGAGAGATACTTATGCACGAAATAAGGGTCGTGTCCCTTCACAACAGATTACATCTACGTTACCACTAGAAAACTACTAGCTAGCAGGGTGATCTTCTTTCTCTCGATAAGACAGACTTGAATCGAGGTGGTTGGTGTGATGTGGAATCACAATTCTTTTGAAGCTCTTAGTCTGGATTGCAGATTGATTGCTTGAGAGTATGTTAACAGTATAGCTCGCGTGCGTGTTCTATCTTCTCCAGATTTTGAACTTCAAATATATAGGCATTGAATTGAAGATTCTAGCCGTTGTTGATTGGCATGAGATTGATGGAATATTGCCAATCAATGATGTCCATCATATCTCTTCTTGCCATGTAGAGTGTGTTGACTCAATCTTCAAGATATGGAAAGCAGATTGCTAACAATCTCTTTCCTTCTTTATGATCTATCAAAGATTCTCTTTCCAATCCCTGTTGGATAGGCTTCAGTCTTGACGTGGCAAGAGTATATGATGTGTAGGATGATGTCAGCTGGTGGATTGATGACTTTAATCGATCTGATGCGTCGCTGTAGATATCGATCTGGTCATCGATCTGGCCACTATTTGTTACAGCAGATCGATTCCTTTTGGCGTGAAATCTTGACCTTCATCCTATACTAAGTTGAGATTGACTTCTATAGGAATATTTCCTTTATATTTCAAGTCATCTCCTAATCTGTTCTATAACAAGATTCACTTTATATCTAGAGATATGTTTTACACGTAGAACAGTTTAAACTCTAAAACAGCTAAGTGTGTTTCGAAAGACCATCATCAAAACTAAATATATTAGGGTTCCCAACAAGTTTGCTCAAAAAGTAGATCGTGTGTAGAAGTTACAGCGTTTTAAGGTTTAAGCATTAATAATAATATAATAATAATATAATATAATATAAAAAAATAATAATAAAAAAAATTCAAATCTTTACCTATAAATAAGGGGTGGTCGACAAGAGCAATTGCTCATTTTCAGAAAGCATTCCTCCTCCTGCTGCTTCTTCTTCTCCTTTTCTTTTCTTCTTCTTTTATGTTATTTTCGAGTATCGAGGTTCTGCAAGTTTGAGAATCGAGGATCGGTTCCAGTCAAGGTACGTTAGGGTAAGGTCGAAGGTAGGCTTGGAGCTTGACAAAGGTGGCTCAGACGTCGTCGAGTCTCCGCCGCCATCGTTCCGATACCGTCATCTTCATACTTTCTCCTCTCGTTCTCTTCTTCATTCATTTTCCTGTTCATCACTATCTGTCTATCAGACGGCTAAGGTCCCTTAATTTTTTGAGTTTCTGACTATAAGATCCGTTATTCTGCCGGATTGAATTTTAGATTTGGATCCCGGTTAGGATCGGCATGTCATGATTTATTGCATTATTTCATGTTTTTCTAAATGAAAAATATTCACGGTCTATCATTTTTAAATAAAATTTATAGTGCATGTAGAGAAAAAAAATATAGAATTTTATGAAAGAGATTTCATTAATTTTCATCAGTCCAATTTTCATAGATCTGAAAAAGACTACGAATCTTCTCGAGTAAGCTTTGAGGTAAAGTTGCATATTTTAAAAATGTTTTTACATATTCTTATAGAGAATAATGCCCTAAGTATTTTTGCCTTCTGGTCCAAATTGATTTGAAAATTCGGGTATTGCCAAAATGACCTTAGAAGACCTAGAAAGCCATCAGTTCCTCATTTTTACTTTATTCACGTTTCGTTTTGGGATTTAAGGCCAAAATTATTCCGTATAATTGTCAGGTGCTCACAATTGCGAACGAGATGTTTGACTGATTTACGTTATCACACGGTATTGGTATTTGCTGACAGGTGGGTGTATATATGTTTTCAAATGTATTTTTGAGTTATTAAGCTCTGATATTTATGAAAATCAAAATGGATGTCCATGTTAAAATATTTTGCTCCTTATTGGATAAGTGATCCCTCAAGCATGACGATCGGATCATGTGCTATGTTAGCGCACTGGCACATGGTTAGTGTACACGTGGGTTTATGTGGGCTGTCCTCATATATTCTCGAGTGACGTTAGTTTGGGTAAAAGTTCCCTACTGATGAAGGACATAAATGATGGACCTCTATGGGCTGTCACCATATGTTCATAGAAGGGTATCTAATGTCAATATTGAGCAAAAGAAAATGAGATATCTTCGGTTTTGGTATGCATAGAATGACATTTCCGTTTTAAAACTTTCTATGTGATACTGTGCAAGCATGGATATTCTTTTCAGAAAATAATTTCACAAAAGGATTTTAAATGGCATAACCCACGAGGTACATTAGTACTCAGCCTGCAAAATGTTTTCAAATTATTTTGCATATTGAGCATCTGGTGATGTCATGCGAGGCTAAGGAAAGGGTTGTTGCAAACTGTCATGTTATGTATTTTGTTGGTCCTGAAAGAGTTAGATTGGTGTATTGGGGGGGGGGGGGGAGAATACACCAATTCAACCTTTTTCAGTTTTCTTGTTTTAAACTTAGGTATAAGGTTTAAGCACACTTAATAGATAAGATAACTTAGGGTAGTAAAACAAATCTTCTTGTCATGAAGATTTAATCTTACTCAAATAAGACCTTATGTGTGAAGAACAATAATCAAGAATAATAAATACTGATTTAAACTTGATTAAAGTTGTGTGAGGAATATGGTGGTTAATGTTCTTTTTAATGTGAAAAACGTTTTCTTTCTTGAAGAGATTATCAACCCAGATTTGAATGCAAGAGTATGAAGAAAATGGTAATGAAGTAAATAAGAAATAAATAACACAAGCAATTAACGTGGTTCGGGATAAAATGTCCCTACATCCACGGCTCGATCAAATCTAGATCGAAAATTTACTAGCTTTCTCCTTTCTTTTTACTCGTTGAGTACGAGCCACAAGAATGATCAAATCTAGATAACTTCTTGTGATTAAAAATCTCCCACCTAAGATTAAACACTACAACCTTAGATTGCAACTGGATCAAATCTAGATCCTAATTTTGGGTTTTGTAAAAATAATTTTTCCAGAAAGTAAACCTTCAACAACAGTATACACTACTGAGAATTCTTGATGGTTGGAAGTGTTTTGAACGTTGAGAGCTTGAAGATTTTAGCAGAGTAATAGCAAGATAATGGCTTGAATTCTCGTGATTCTTTCTGGAGGTGAAGGTGGTATTTATAGCCCCTTAGAAGGAACTATCCTTTGGAGACGAAGACGTCCTTCTTCTTTGCATTAATGGCTGCATTAATTGCATGACAGAGTTGTTGAGACACGCGCTGGCAAATGAGAGTCTTGTTCCACCTTTCACGCGATTTCCCAGTGTATTGACATACTGGGAATGGTTCACCGTACAGGAAATTGATATTCTCGTACTTCATTCCTTAAAGTATGCAGTTGATGTGACAATACACCAAGAGGTTGACTTGTGACAAATTTAGGTATGTCGGCAGTCCACCGTAGTTATAGTGAGGAGCAGCTTGATCTTGATGTAATGACAGTTCGCTGTCCATTGAGTTATTTCTTCATCTCTCTTTGGTTGACTCCATGTTGATTACTTCATATTGGAAGATAGAAATGATGACCAGATCGTTTTGATACAAATGATCTGTTGGTAGCATAGACAGTGGGCTGAAGTAGTTAATTGGAACGAGCTGCTCATCCTCTAGTAATGAGTTTGAAATAATCTATTGGTAGTATCGAGCAGCTGGCTGGTCTTTAGAACGATCTGCTCAACCACTCGTAATGGATTACAAGTATAAAAGTATTTTGTTTCATTTTCATTAGCTAATTCTAGTCTAGAGAACCAGATCGTTATAAGTAAGTTTGAAACTTCAAACTACTTTTACATTTGTGATCTGAAAAAAAAAATATTCTAGAAATCGAAACCAAAACAAGTAAAGATGACAGCGAGCTGCTAATATGTGAAGCAGATCGTTATTAACAAAGAAAACAATCTGCTCACCATATTTGGAACTAGCTGCCTTATACAATGAGGAAATTACTTGTTTTGGTTGATCATTGTGTCCAGGAAATCTATTACAAGAATAACACAGATCGTTATTAAGTTACTAAAACGATCTGTTTCATTTACACTTAAGATATTCCTTAATAGATAACGATGACTCCCTGGATTTTAAGATACAAAACAACAAAGTGTAGTTTCGAGAAACATCATCAAAACATATATAAATTCATGGGGTTCCCAACATATTCCGCTGCAAAGCTCATGTTCTTTTTCAGTCTATGATTCTTCATGTTATTGGCTTCATGAAAATAAAAAGATTCATTTTTCCTTCATGAGAATTACTATTGTCTATTACATGCATTCATGTTCATAGGGGAGCTTAGAAGTAGTCGCCCCCTCGTGGACGCTCTACTCTTCGACCCCTTGTGATGTTGTCGTGTAGCACCGACCACACTTAGCGAGTTGGGTGAGTGACTCCTTTTGGCGAGCTAGGCTCACTAACCTCCGCCCATTATTGACGGCTCCTATTGGAATGATTTGGCCGCTTGGGATTCTTGATTACCACTCCCATGTAACGAGCTATAATCTCCAACCCCATCTTGCATTGCATCTCTTTGCATCCGATTGTTCATTGATCATGACATCATTGTTGACTATATCTACTGGTGGATTTATTTGTCTCTTCCCCCATTCAGATTAGTCCTAGTTATAAATGAGTTACTGTCCATTTTTCAAGGACAATTCTTCTATCATGATTACACGTTTCATGTCCCCCTTTCTTCCCCGCTTCTTTTCTTTCCCCCTGGTCACGCTCTGGTGCGTGCACCGTCCCTCGGGATCAGGGTGTGACAGTAACTAGTCATCTCTCTATCTTAGTTCTCTCTTAAAGACAGTCAGCCGGCCAAACCCCACCCGGCTCGGCTTCTTTCTCCGGCCGCTCACATCCATTTTACAAATTTCAAGGTTAGTTTTTCATTTATATTTAATTTTATATACTTGTGTAGATAAGTATATTATATACTTAATGAAAAACTTAGTATATTATATACTTGTTTATCTCATTTGGCTGCAAAGTGTCGTAATCAACTGC
This sequence comes from Leonotis leonurus, assembly GCA_026898415.1. Taxonomy (NCBI): domain Eukaryota; kingdom Viridiplantae; phylum Streptophyta; class Magnoliopsida; order Lamiales; family Lamiaceae; genus Leonotis; species Leonotis leonurus. Next base: position 15,281 of record JAPKLX010000606.1, on the reverse strand, counting down.
AAATTGTTGAAAGAAGAAGATATATATAAGCATGGTCTCTAATTTACATTCTTAATCTGATTAATTAGTCAATTGAGATAATGAGATTTTATTTATTTCCTTTGGAGTGAGACTTTATGTTAATCGCACGCCTCATTCCCAAACTTTAACTTAATGTATATGGCTCTCTTATTTACGTTTCTAATCTCTTATGTATATGGATTTAACTTCATGAAGATTTTATGCTCTCTTATTTACGTTCTTAATCTCTTATTTACTTTCTTAATCTCTTATTTATGTTCCTAATCTCTTATGTATATGGCTTTAACTTTATGAAGATTTTATGGGGAATGAGACTTTAGTAGGTCAAGTGCATGATAGGCAAAGTGATATTTGGTCGATGTGATGGAAGCATATTTCCTTTTGAAAATAGATGAAAACAACAATGTTAATTACAACAATACATGAACTTATAAGTCAACCAATAAGATTCTATACCAAAAACTACAAAATAAAGTTCATTTCTTTAATTCATATGTAATCTAATAAAATACAAAATAAAGTTATTTATTAATATGTACATATAAAAAGAAAAATGTGCGTATAGAGAACGAATATATATGTATATTGTTTAACAATGTTATTTCCGATTATCCTTACCCAACTACCATTTCTAAAATCTCAAATACCCTTCTTCAAATAACTCCAATATATCTCAATTACTCTGACCCAATTACCCTTTCTCTCAATCACCTAATCGAAAGTCTTAAGCAGACAAATCATACAATCTTCAAGTTATAAAATCATAATTCTCTCAATCATGAATATTTAACCCTTTGAAACTCTTACTGTTAACATACTAATGAAATTCATATATGTTACCGTAGGAGTAGACTAAATATGAGTCCAAATCGTGAATGGATGTACATACGTTTTGTAGACTGTGGAGGCTTCAATCCAGAATTTGTTGCTGGACAAGAGAGTTTTACTGACTTTGCAACTAGTCAACCATTGTTCATGGATAGAAATAAAATTAAATGTCCATGCAAGAAATATGATAATATACCCTTTCAAGATCTTCGAACTGTCCGGTGGCATGTTTCAAAGAGGGGATTCTTCTTAAATTATAAGATTTGACGATTTCAAGGAGAGATGTCAACAACCACTACTAGTGAACAACCAGTTGTTGAAACTGAGCAGTTAAATTCTTACCATATGATGGTAATGGATGTTGCCGGTGCATCATTTGCATTTGAGGAAGATATGGTGCAAGAGGAAGAACCAAATCCAAAAGCAAAATATTTTTTTAAATGCTAGATGTTGTTGATAAGGAGCAATATCCACGTTGCTCAAATCATTCACAATTATCCTTTATGTCCCGCCTCATGACATTGAAAGCAAAGAGCGGGATGTCAGTGAAGTAGTTTTCTAGTGGATTGACGTGAAGAGATCCAGTTATAGTAGTTTTCTGTAAGTTGTAAAGGGACACGACCCTTATTCGTGCATAAGTTTCAAATAGATTGTTCTTGAAACTTGTGGCTCGTTCTCAGCGAGTATAAATAAGAAGAGTATCCTAGTAGTGGATATCTAATCCAGTTTGGATTGGACCGTGGACATAAGGGATTTCCCAAACCACGTAAAAACAACTGCGTGATTTACTTTTTGCATTTTAAATCTTAGTTGCTTTATTCACTCATCAGCACATCCATTCAATTTGCATTCTTAATCAATCTGCAAAATATTCGGTTAAGTTTTGCAAAAGGTTTTCTAAACAAAAGAGCACCGACTAAGTCCACCATATTCCGCACACAACGCTCTGCTAGGGAACAAGATTACTCTTGATCTCTGCTCAGTGTTATTCACCAGAGAATTTCTGTCTGGACAGAACAAGATCGATATGGTCATCGATTTGGTTTGTCACAAGCATTTGGTGTATTTACACCCCCCCCCCCCCCTATACACCAAACCTTGCTCTTTCGTGACCAACAATATTAATCTAGTATCATCTGTAATGTCAGAGATTGTCAGATGTTGTTATTTTATACATCTTAGCTTACCCCCTTTTCACAAAGATGAATTGATGTATTTATTGAATCTGTCGGGCCTTCCATTATTTTAAATAGTTTAGAAATATCATACACTTATTTTGTTGTAAATTTTTAGAGAAAGAAAGAATGATATCCTAAGAAACAGAGTAATTTTATTGTAATCTCTATAATATTTCCCGTTTTAAATTCCTGAATTGTTCTTCGATTCTCCCATTGACGTAGGCTTGATTTTGAGCCGAACCACATAAATCTCGTGTTCTTCGTTGAAGATTGATTCCATATTTCTCCAACACTCACTCTTCTACTTTTGCTCTACTAATTTTCTTCTTTTTGCTTCTATCATATAATCTTGAAGTTGGTTGGACTCGTTTACTGCAACATATTAATTTGAGTGGCTTCTTAATTCTTCTCACCTATTTTAAGTACACATCTCATTTTCTTCTACGTATCCTACTCCAGTTTGTGTGTTTTGGACTGTAAAAAGAAGACGTTAAATGTGTGCTTAATGTTGTTTTATTTTAAGTGATTACATACGGAACTGATTCGATTACTAACTCCGAACTAAACCCTACTTATCTTCAAGTATTGTCATGTTCGATGGCTCTTTAATGTTTAGTTCATGTGATTCTTAACTTATTTGGTGCGTGTTATTTGGTAAACACGCAATTTTTCTCTTAATTTAATTAGCTTTACGGGTGACTAAGTTCAGTTATGAAATTTTCTCCTAATTTAGCTTTCGGATATTTCGCAATTTTCGGCATATTTGAATTTTAAACTGAAATCGGGATTGAAATTTAATTTTTTCCTCATTTTGAAATTCTAAACTCTCCAAATCCTGAATGAAATTAAACTGAGATCGGAATCACAAAATTGAAATTTTTTGAAATTGAGACTTCGAGACTTCAAGACTTCGCCCGAAACGGATACCCGATCGCATCCGGTAATCGATCTAGAAGGTGGCTGGTGAGGGCTCCAGCAACTCTCCAACCAATGTTTAAAATAAATATATCTTATAAATTTATATTATTAAAATTTATCAATTTTCTCTCTTTGTAATTTAAATTTTTTTTTAGTTTAACCCTCACCAAATTATTTTCGAATATAGTTCACTCGTCTCATCCCGATTATCACTCCTATATTTCCGTGTTAAATACCAACACTATCATCAAACACACACGGGCGCTTAGATATATGTATTTGTGTACAAATTAAAAGTGGAGATAAAGACTAGAAATGAAAATGGGCCGGATTTGGAACAGATCCGACTTGATATAGATTCACATCCAAAAATTTTGACATGAATTCAGATTCAATCTAGATCCATTGGATCTTAAAATTTAAGATCTCTATCCAGATCCATCAGACTCGTCGGGTCCGACGCAGATCCATGTATTTTATATTTTTAAAATAAATTCTAAATATATTTAAATTATAATAAAATCATGATAATAATCTAAATCAACAACACTACAATAATTGATAAAAAAAAATGCTATAATTCAAACAAAACACCAACAATTTAAAATAAGCCATAATTTTTTTATATAGTTTTACAATGATTGACGTGTCAAAAGAGTTGTAAGGAGATCGATCGCAATTAAAATTCAAAATTTAAAATATTCAAGAAAATCTTAAATGTTGTACATACTTTCGATATCATTAACATCTTAAAGAAGATAATAATTCAAGAAGTAAACGAGATTTATTGTGTGATTAAAATATATTTAAAATAATATAGATATTAACATATATACAAATAATAAATAATTAAATAGGCGGATCCACAAGGCCGGATCCGAACTGAAATTGGGTTTTGAAATGTGAACTTCAGATCTGATACTGAAAAAAAAATTAAAAACTCCAAATCCGATACAGATTCATGAAATTTGAAATTTGAATGACCCAGATCCTAAAATATGAATATGGATCCACCAATCTGGACTGGTCCAGAATCCATCTTTATCCCTAATGGGAGTGTTTGGTTGATAAGATTGAATCTTGGATAGAAAGTCAAGATTAAATATTGGATAGCTAATATTATGATTTTAGTCTTGGTCTATCCCTAAAAATAAGTTTTATCTTGGATAGAAAGCCAAGATTGAATGTTGGTACTATATAATCTTATAAACCAAATAAAGACGCAATTTTAAATAAAGAATCTCATCTCGTATACATGTATCATGAATCTCATCTCGTATACATGTATCATGTTTCAAAAAATTAAAACAACTCTCGTTTTGTTTCTGTCAGAGGGGTCGTTGTGTCAAAACTCCCATCTTTTACCTTTATCTATCTTCAACTTTCTGATTTACCCTGCCTGCTTTGAGATGTGGATTTCTCCACTGCTCACTACTATAGTTTTCTACATTTTAAAATTCTCAATCTTCGTTACCACCTTAACAAATTATAGCCTATGTTGGCTTCCCCCAACACCACAACTTGATACTCTCACAAACACATAATGGGTCACTACCACTTTCACCACTCCTTCGCCATTTCTCTTCTCATTCTTCTTCTCTCCACCACTTTCCACCACAGATTTTTCTATGCTCAAGGTACCTATGTATATCTCTGTCTCTCTATATTAGATGTGTATGTATACATCTCTCTGCAACACCAAGTGAATTAGTTAGACTTAGTACTAATAACTATTTTGTTCTAAATGTGTGTTATAGGCCGAAAACTAGCTCAAACACCTGACAACTCCCAGGTAACTAACTAATTAAATAATTCAATAAATACTTATATTTCATCTTTTCCCCTTCACTGCATGCGTGAATTGGTGATGCTTTTTCAGACGACGGCAAAGAACACGATATGGAGAGCCCAAATCGGATCAAGGCCACCGCGTTGCGAGAGGCTCTGTGGCAACTGCCACCGCTGCCAAGCCATCCAAGTCCCTACCAATGGCCGGATCAACCACTCCTCCGCCGCCAGAGACGACGGCGCCTCCAATTACAAGCCCATGAGTTGGAAATGTAAATGCGACAGCATTATCCTCAACCCTTAAATTATAATCTTGTACTCCGTCCCATTCAAAATGGCTCATTTTGCATTTCCATTTGTTCTAACAAGATGACTCATTTTATTTTATAATAATTTTTTTAGAAGATATATGTATTGAGTAAGTAAAAAAAATGAGACTTTATTGGTTTACGTGCCTAAAAAAATGGATCATCTTAAATGAGACGGAAGAAGTAGTATTTACTAATTAATTAATTAATTAATTATTGCATAGCATCATCATAATCAATTAACAAATATGAGATAGATGCCATGCCTTTTTCATTTAAGAATGTATTTACTTCTTACTATGGAAAATCAATCACAACATATATATTTTAATTTGTCTTTTTGTGGGCATAGTCCGATCAACACTTCAACCCATCTTTTTTGTCTCTACTAATTAATTAATTGTTTTATACTGCATAATGTCATCATAATTCAAGTATGTGTTTAGTTCTTACTATGGAAAAGAAATTCCGACCTATATTTGTCGGCATCTTCAACTCTTTAATACATCCATTTTCTTGTCTATACTAGTAATTTATTAATTGATTAATAATAAAAGAGGGGGATTAGTTTTTACTATGGGAAAGCAATTAAAATCCCTTTTTGTGGGCATCTTCAACTTTGCCTAATTTGGTATTATAAATTCTTGTTGCTCTGTCACAACTGTTATCAATCATCATTTTATTTATTGGGTAGATATTAATGCAATCTTACCCACCAGTCTCATATATATGTATGTATGTGTGATTTGATTTCTGGGCTTTGGTGAAATTTGCAGCAGAGATGTTGATTTCTTTAATAGGGGATATTAAAAGATATGTGCCTTTAGAATTAGTCCATCGAAATACACCCAATTTATAGCATCCATTACTAATTAAAGCAAAGAAAGTACGTTTGATTTTAGCACACACCATATTTTGCTATTTTGAGAGCACACCACGTGAGAGATGAAATATTTTGTCTAGAAACTGTAGAAAAGCAGATACGCATAATTTCTTCTTTATTTTTGAATAGTGTATTGTTGAAAAACAAAAATTGATAGCTTAGGTTATTGATTGGCACCGTTACGATAGGTCTTTCATTGACAGAGAGAGGCGTCGTGTAAGTAAGCTAAAGGCAACACGCATTATCCCAAATAATAATATTTAATTTGTTTATTGTTGATATTTTGAGTGTATGTTTATTGTTAGGTAGTCTTTTCTTTTATTATTTATAACACATTTATTTATTATATTATAGTGTTTCAATAATATTTTTCTCAAAAAAACATTGCTCTTGAAAAATTTATTATATTGTAGCGTTTCAATAATATTTTTCTCAAAAAAAAAATGCTCTTAAAAATTTAATCACTTTATATATGGTCTACTATTACATATAAAAATTTATTTTTAATACTCGTATTCAAAACTAACGTATTATCGAAGGAGATAATAAGCATGCAGGTGTAAGGTGTTTTTGAAGAAAATTGGGATTCCTACAATAAAGCTAAATAAAATTAGCCTGATTTGGTTAGTAGTACAATTTGTCATCATCTTATTATCATGCTTGCCTAATTAAATTCCCTCCTATTATAGTACTTAGAAAACAACTTAATGCTTGTGATTATTCGAGTATTTGGTTCATTTTGCCAAAAATTGAACTAAACTAAAATTTGAATTGAAATTAAAAATAATTAAATTAAACCAAAAAAATTAAATTAACCGAACCAAATTTATTGAGTTGATTCAGTGTATCCGAATATTTTTTTTCATAACTAATTTCATTCAATTTTAATAATAATTAATTATTCAAATCTACTCATATATATATATAATAATTTTTATGTACTAAAAAAAGGAAGTTTTAACATAGTAATATTACAGTAACTATACTCATGAATCCCGTAAATTCAAATTCGTAAACTTATGAATTACGTAATTTTACATAGTAATATATAGATCCCGCAAATCCGAATTCATGAGATTCCTGTATTACGCGTGAAGATTAAATTAAAAATTTATGGTGGATGGTAAATTAGTCATTTTTGTATCAAATAGATATTCTTTATCTTTTTTATTCAAATGACTAAGTTTTTATTTTAAAAATAAAACTATATTTTAACATTTAACCTTTCAAATAATAAAAGAATTAATTTAATTTCAAATAAAAGAATATCCATATCATATTCTCAAAATATGCTCAATGCTCACTTTCAATTCTATGAAAAAGGTTATTTGTATTTAGTGTGTTTTTGTTGCGTTTTTGCTCGTTGTGTTGTCATGTCTAGGTCTTAGTTTTGATGTTTTCGTATTGATTTTAGTTCATTTTTACGCCGTTTCTTGTTTGGTTATGTTTGTTTTAGAATGAAGTGAAAAAGGATGATTTGGGTTAGGATTGGTGCGGACGAGGTCGTTGGAGCAAAGCCGGGCGAGGAACAGGCGAGACAAGAATGGCACGAGAATGAGATGAGCACAAAAAGGAGCCAGCGCCCGCTGGGGTGCAGCGCCAGAAATATTCAGAGGTCAGGGCCCAGCGGCCGCTAGCCCTGCATACTTCGTGCGCTAGAGAGTCAAAACCAGCGATCATGTACGTATTGATGAACTTAGAAACGGACAACATTACATTTTAATTGAGTGACCAAATACGGTTGAGAATTGAGTCTAGGCTATGTTTTGAAATGAAGGTATGATTGGTGGCTCGGCTTACATGTTGATTATTGATATGAATTGACACGTTGTGTTTGGATTTTGCTTGAAGACAAGCAAGTGATTAAGTATGGGGGAGTTGTTTAGTGTGTTTTTGTTGCATTTTTGCTCGTTGTGTTGTCGTGTCTAGGTCTTACTTTTGATGTTTTCGTATTAATTTTAGTTCGTTTTTACGTCGGTTCTTGTTTGGCTACGTTTGTTGTAGGATGAAGTGAAAAAGGATGATTTGGGCTAGGATTGGTTCGGACGAGGTCGTTGGAGCAAAGTCGGGCGAGGAATAGGCGAGACAAGCATGGCACGAGAAGGAGACGAGCATAAAAAGGAGCCAGTGCCTCCTGGCACCCAAGCGCCCGCTGGGGTGCAGCGCCATAAATATTCAGAGGCCAGGGCCCAGCAACCGCTGGGAACCCAGCGGCCGCTGGCCGTGCATACTTTGCGTGCCAGAGACTCAAAGCCAGCGACCTCTGGCTTCCCAGCGGTCGCTGGCTGACGGTTGCAAACGAGTTTTTAAGTTGTTTTGGGCGTCATTTTGGGGGCCAACCTCTATGTAACTTGAAATACTCTCAAACACATACTTTTTACTGCTTTCTTAGTTTAGGATTTAAGAATTCCGATGGATTGAAGTGGATTCCGACATTGGATTCTTACTTTTCAAGTAGTAAGTTTCATTTCTATGGTTTCCTTTTGTGATTCTACCTTGTATATGATGTTTGGTTAGATCCTTACTTGGATTAGATGTTTATGTTATTATTTGATGTTTGTTTGATCTATGCCCTTGATTAACTTATTTTTTTAAGGAGTTTAATGCTTGATCACCATTAAATTCTTCTGTATATGTCAAGTAGATTGATCATTTACTTGACATAAGACCTAGGGTTAATCATCATTATTTTAACCGAAAACGTAAGAATAGTATTCTATATGAGATTAAGTAATTACTAAAGGTGTGAACTGTATACGAAAGTGAAGATCACGGCCTAATGTATTAATACGAAAGTAATTTGCTAGGCAACTTTTAGTATTCTTAATCTAGTATGGATGCATGATCAATTAGACATTGAATATGAATTAAGCATTTGATCCTAACGCTTCAATCCGTTGGTATTCGTTTAGTTGTTTTTAATCTCTATTTATTGTTGTTACATCTTATGGTCATAGTATGTTTAGGATTTCCGTTTCCTTGTTTTAATCACACTTAGGATTAGAGTCGCCCTGTTAAGTTTTCCATCGATATCCGACTGGGGTTAGCTTATCACACACAATCGACCTCTTATAATTTGTGAGAACCTAGAGTACACACTATAGGCTTAACATCAAATCATCACCTTAAATCCAAATTTGATTTCTAAAGAAAATCTTTGAACCCCAAAATACAATTAAATACAAATTTAGTAACAAGTTTTGGTGGAAAGCTCAATACTAGCATTCATATCATTAGAGTTGATCAAAAGAGTCATAATTATTGGAACTGTACTATAAGAGAATTATAATTGACTGTTTTAGGAACCGTTGTTGGAAATGCACGAACCTAGCCTTTTTTTAAATTAAAGTATTTATTTGTTGTGTCCGTTACTTACCATTTCTCATTTATAATGGTTTAATTGTGAATTCAAATGCTTATTTCTTCACTATTTATATAGTTGAGGGCTGAGTTATGGGGTAAGGGAAAAACTATAAGGCTTCCGTTCTATTTTTTTTTAAAATATTTTCTTAAGAGTACCTATTCCAAATATCTCCGAGCCATTCACCGCATAATGTGTGTGCGTTAGGTGGTCGTTGAGTTAACCTTGGGTAGTGGATCAACGTGTAGAACTAGGACTCTATAGTCGGTCGAATTTCTCTTTCAAGCAAGTGGCTTCCATACCACGACGCTTTGTTTATCTTTTTATTTTTGGATTTTCTTTGTTTTGTTGGTTGTCTTTTTGGTAATTATACATAAGAATTTTATCGAGCAGTGCAATTACTTTTCCAACTTCTTTCTTGTTGCTATATTATTCAAGTAGTGGCAAGAAGTTTCACTCAACAATCTGAAAGTGAAATTTTATGGCTGTCAATACACCAATATCAATGCGCGACCTGTCAAAGCTTGAATCACTTGATTGAACAAACTATCAGAGGTAGTCACAAAAGCTCCTTTTTTAATCTTTGAGGTGCTCGAACTTGACTACGTGCTCTTCAACGAAGTGGCTACGAATTCAGAATATGCATCAACAAAGCCGATAAAAAATTTATGAAAAGAAAATTCATCTACTTTGTTTGTGGGGCTCCTGGAAACAAGGCGTATATTGGGGGATGAGTTATGGGGTAGCGGGAAAATTATAAGGCTTCCATTCTATTTCTTTTAATATTTTCTCAAGAGTACATGTTCCAGATATCTCTGAGCCATTCACCGCATGGTGTACGTGTATTGGGTGGTCGTTGCGTTAACCTTGAAAAGTGTATCGGCGTGTAGGACTAGCACTCCGTGGTCGACCAAATTTTTCTTTCAAAGCAGTGGCTTCCATACCACGACACTTAGTTTCTCTCTTTTTTGCATTTTCTTTGTTTCGCAGATTGTTCTTCTTGGTAATTCTACACATGAATTTCATCGAGCAGGTGGTGTGAAATACTTCTTTCTTGCTGTTATATTATTCAAGTAGTGGCAGGAAATTTGACACAACAACTGTAACTGTTCTTATTGGAAGATTACTCATATTAACACAAATCAGAGTATGTGAAGCTTCAAGAAGGTTCAAGAAGGAGCTAGGTTAAGAAATGAGATTAAAAAAAAGCTATATTAAAGGAAGAAAATCTAAGAAGATGATGTAGCGTGCAACTTGAGGTAGATAAATTTTGTTTCATCAAAATTTGTTTAACATGAATTGTAATTAGGTTCTCATAATAGTAAAAGATTAATTGTAGTGAAATAAGCTTGCCCTAGTCGAATCTCACGTGGAAAGCTAAACATGGCATTTTATTTTGCATTTAACATAAAAGCTATTGAATTTCTAAACACTCAAAAGGTTTTAGATTTAGATTGAATTAAACTAGACAAGAAAGCAAATATTAACTTAATTAAAAGTATAGATAAAAGTATAAACTAGAACTCGGCAATTCTCCTCATGGTGACAATAAACGAGATATTTGTATGCAAAAAAAATAATCACACAAGATTATCTAATATATTCTCTAACCATAGTTTTCGCATCCAAGAAAGAAAATATACTAACCAAAAGAACGAAAAAATGATAAATCAATCACTCTTTTCCGGTTAGATTGATTCCGTTTGAACTTTAATCTACGACAAACTAATCTTTCGACCCCGTTTATAATTCAATTATAATTTAGCATCGATCAAGTGGTCATAACATAACTAAACTCGTTCAAATGGAAAACGTGCATGAAAAGATGAAAAGTCTTGAATCCATACTAAAAATCCAAACTTGGAATGGATAGTGCTAAAAGGAAAGTACGTAGAGAGAGTTTTTCCAAACTGAGAACTGATTCTCTTTTTTAAAACAATCGTGTTTTATTTCCACACAAAAAATATCAGTCCAATGTCGGTTGAAAATGCAATGAGAGTTGGAGTAATTCTGGATATGAATAAGATCACAACCAATGTTCGTTGGAAACACAATGCTGATTGGAGTAACTATCTGGAAAGAATTAAACCAATCACCCAATGCTGGATGGAGACGCAATAAATGTTGGAGTATGATTTAAAAATGCAATAGGGGGGGGGGGGGGGGGGGGGGAGGGGGGTGGGGACTCAAGCCTCGGTTGGAAACTTCAATCCTTGAGCTTTAAACTTCTCGTTTGTTGCATGAAAAGCCTATTCTTTCACAATGCTACAATTTTCCTACACAAGGACAAATCGAATCCAATATAATAAAGTAGCATAATTTCACAATGAAAAACTGATATAATAAGTCAAAACAAACGAGAAGAAAACACACAGAATAATACAAAACAATACCAACTAGTTTACTCAAGATTAGTTAGAATAAGATAGAAAGTAAGGTAGCTTAGCTAAGGTTCTTATGTATAAATAAAACTTCATTATCTCATGTAATTCATGTCAAGCTAATACACTTTCTCTCAAAGTTATTTATTTCATTATTTAGAGTTTGATCTTCTTCTTCATATGTCTATCATAACTTCATCTTCTTCCCTTTACATATGAGTTTTAGTTTCGTTAATATGATATAAAGAGCCAACCAAAGTTAGTTTCATATTTTTCTTTTCATATATGGTACCTGCTCAACAATGGTGTCCACGATGTTTGCCCCAAATTTTGAGCCCTACACCACATTTTCCTCCCATATTACTCAAGCTTTACCAAAGAAACTACATGTTTTGGCGTGCTCAATCCATATTAAACTGTTGGATCCCGGTAGAGCATGTGTGGTGTATGGGGGGGAGGGGGGAGGGAATACACCACAATCAAACTTTCTCGCGTTTGGCTATGAACAGTAGGTTGAGAAGCAGCTCGCTGTTTATACCAGAACAACTCACTTGGTGTAGCAGTCGATGTCTTCTGATGTTGAGAGAGATCAAGCTGCTCAAGTAAGTTCTCAACACAGAGCGTGAATAATCTGTCAATAAGCAGATAGACTGGCAGCTAGATGGAGCATACCAGACGATCTGTCCAACCACAGATCGTGTGCGGAAGCTGTGTGTATGTTGTTGGCTGCTCTTACACTTAGAAAATATACTTTGTTTATATTGAATGTTCTTTAAGAGATTGATTCAAGATGCACAACTCGCTTGATTAGATAAGCTCGTTGGTGAGTGATAAACAAAGAATGAAAGCAATGCAATGCAAAATATAAAAGAACACACAATATTTAACGTGGTTCGGGAAACCCCCTACGTCAACGATCGATCAAAGCTAGATCGATGAATCCCTTAACCTTGGATCCCTCGATTATTTATCCTCATTGAGTACGAGCTAAAATCGCTTATTTATCCTCTCTTAGTACGAGATTACAACTCTCTTATTTAAACTCGTCGAGTACGAGATCTGGGTTCGATTTTATAATCATTCTTCCTCCAAGCTTTTGGTTATGGAGGAAACTAGAATTATTGGCTTTGAAGACTCAAATCTAAGATAAGTTCTAGCGAGTTTTATCTTTAGAATTATGGTGATTTCTCTCTAATTTACAATACTCGAGAATGTATATAATCTATATCTAGTGTTGAATAATTCTATGGAAGACCGGAGAGAGAATTTTGTGGCGTTGAAGCTTTTTCTGGGTAAATCTTTCGAACACCATTGCTGAATAAGACTTGAAGTATTTATAGGCATATTTGAATTATAGCCTTTGGAAGTCTTTGCAGCTTTTGCAGTAAGCCTTAAATGCTCTTTTGACCGTTGATTGCTGATTGTACTTCTAGCCGTTGGAGTTTGTCCTACGTGGATGTTAACATGACATAGAACATGTAAGCTTATCAATTTAGGTAGTTCTAACTTCCTCCAACTAGGATGAGCAGCTCGTTGTGATCTATTATACACAGATTGTTTGTATTAATCTTCTTCTTGCACAGCTTGTTGTCCATATCGTTATGCAGCTCATTTGAGTAGTTGTTGAGGCCTGCTAGACACAGGTCGTTTGTATCGAGTTGTTCCTTGTATATCTTCTTATGCAGCTTGATGTCAACCTGTTTGATACAAGGTTGATTCTATCGCGTTGCTTCTTGGTCTTCCTATCGACCTGTCCATCGATCTGTTGATTGATCTGCTTCATAGCAGTTAGTTCCTCTAGATCGATGTCAACCTGTTTGATACAAGGTTGATTTCAGCATGTAGTGGTTTCCCTATCGATCTGCTTCTTGGTAAGAATGTTGGCATGTTGTGCGATAAACTAGATGCTATAAAAACTAAGTCTAGATAGATCAGGTTAGTCCTATGAACAGATCGTTACATCGATTCTCAGATTTTGACTTAACCTGCTGCATAACAAGGTCGATCTTTATAGCACAGATCATTAAATTAATCTAGCCTTACAATTTGATCTCCCTTCCAATAGATAGACAAAATAAGATCAAGCTCTATGACACAGGTCGTTAACTCAACCTGATCTTACAAGTTAGCCGATCTACTATTGAGAACACAAATGGCTCCTATGGACACGATCTGTCCTTACACTTAACCATTCTGTAAAGTATATCTAAGCATAAGTACCTAAGCATCAATAGACATTAAAGCGTAAGTACATTTTAATTGCATGCATATACATTATGGTTTCGCATCATCAAAACATATAAATAATGATTTCCACAAAGGTTCCTAACAATTTCCCCTTTTTTGATGATGCCGAAACTATCACAATAAAATCAAACACATTTACGTGCAAATGCAGAAACCACTTACCTTATTACCTGGACACGATTTGTACATGAGCTAAGTTGGTCGGTTGCTTCCTTAACCATCCGATTCCCCTTTTTGAGATAAGCTAGGTTTGATCCTCAAATCTTTTCCCTCTTAATGATAAGCCTTTCTTGCCCCATTTTCAGCATTGATAATTTCAATATATATTTGCCCCCTTTTCGGCATCATAAAAAAGGTCATCAAAAAGGTTTCATCTGTGAAAGTCTAGATATATATCTCCTTCTTGGCAGGTAGTTTGTCCAGCTTGTTCTTCAGCAGTGACCTGTTTTCTGAAAGTTTCCAGCTTCGAATTTTGATTTTATAATAAAGCAATTTTTCGAAAGAGAAACGGCGAGACGGTCAGGACGCATGGCTTTTCCATGCGCTGTAAGCTTCTGGAACCAAATTCCTTCGTCTTCTAGCTATAATATGCAATCCTTTGATAAAAATCATCGATTTGTGATTTTCGAACTGCATTACACTTGTTGAACCATTCCCCCTAGTTGATATGACCTCCTTGAATATGTACTGGGGTTCAATGGTGATCTGCTAGCTCTTCCTTCATATGGCTTGTTCCCCCTAAGTGAGTGGTCTCTTTATTGAGTTTGATACCACCTGTGAGTAGTGATCTTGTCCATTTGAGCTTACAAACCACTTAATGAATTAATAGCTTCATCTTCTTGAACTTGATACCATTCGTTGATATTTGAATTGGTAATCCAATGATATCTCTTGTTGACCTGGATGTTAGTACCAGCTGATCAAACTGATGCTTCCACCTGTTGGTCTTTCTGCTCTGAATATTTTAGGAGTGAACTATATGGAGTAGGCTAGTTGGCTTCTTTCTACTTGAGACAGATGCATCCATAAATTTGATTAAGCGTCCCTAATCTCATTTACTTAGAACCATTCGATTGATTCTGAAAGAATACATGAAATAACACAAGACAATTAATTCTTATTATAAATTGATGAACATAACAACTTATTATAATTGAAATACAAGCAGATAAAGGTAACTTGAAGTGGAAGTATTGAACAACTAGCTGATACAATCTTAAGTTGGTTCCCCCTTAATCTGTTATCTATAGATAAGCACGTTCGTTTGTTGAATTGTTGTAGTTGCTTTTTAGAGAGACAATTTGATGAATGCAGTTAGCTTTTGTTGGTCCCGAAAGAGCAAGGTTTGGTGTATGGGGGGGGGGAATA
>JAPKLX010001882.1:0-16378 GCA_026898415.1 Leonotis leonurus | reverse complement strand
CCAGCGAGAGAGAGAGGCCAGCGAGAGAGAGAGTCCAGCGAGAGAGAAGGGAGAGACAGCAAGAGAGAGGGCTGTGAAGGAAGGGCTCGTCGAGAGGGAGGTCACGCGCGAGTAGAATCGCGACACCGACGCTGTGGTGGTGGTTTCAGACGGAGGAGAGCCGAGAGAGAGGGAGAGAGTGGCGTTGAGGGCAGAGTGAATTGGGAGAGGGTGGAATTGAATTAGGTCTAGGTTAAGTCAATAGAAGGGTCTAGAATTGGACCCGGGTATTGGGCCGGGTATGGACCGGATCCATGGGCTGAGTATTTAAATTTTGCTGGGCCAACTTGATTAATCTATGGATTGGGCTACTTAAATTCGGGTGGGCCTAAACTAATGAAACTGATGAGAATTTATTAAAAGGGGGTGTTGGGCCGAACTACCAATTACTGGGCCGAGTAATTAAATTCGTTGGGCTAGAAGACGGGCCCAAATTGAAGAATTTACTGGGCTTCACATTAAATAATTTGGGCCAAGTCTAATTAAGTAGATGATGGACTAAAATAATTAGTTACTGGGCTCAATTTAAATAATTGGGATGGACTTAAGCAATTAACATATGGACTAATTTATTTAAAGATTTGGGCCACTTAATTAATCAAATGGGCTAAACCAATTTATGTTATGGGCTAAATAAATTATTTAAATAGACTATTAATAATTTTATTAGATAGAAATTGTTTATTTATTTAGACCAAGCCCAAGAAGTAGAATGTTAATTAACGTAGATAAGTAAATTATAATTAATTTAGATAATTAATTATCTTAATTATTGATTTAATTATAAATCATATTTAAAATATATATTAGCTAGGTTATTTTTAACCTATAAAAGACTTATAGATATTTTGACTTAAAAATCAAAATATTCAATGAAAGATTTATCGAATTAATTAGTTAGAACTTAATTGATTAATTAGAATTTAATCATAAGAAATGATTAAATTATAAATTATGATTATGGTGGCAATTAAATGATTAATTAGCTAATTAGAAATTATTTGCCTCGAGTTAAGGATCGGGACATTAAATTAGAAATATCTTTAGTTATATTGCCCAATAATTATTTATTGGGTATAGTTAATCCTCGAATCATAAAGTGACTTAGAAATCATCAAACGACTCCTCTAGAAATACAACTGCTAGACTCGTGAATTAGTCGAGCTTTAAAGACCGAGAATAAACTCTCAAAGATAACCAAGGATAGTAATTCCTTGCACTTAGAATTTATTTGATATACTCGAGTAATATATCTCACTCGAGATTCATATTAAAGGTTTCGACGAGAGGTCGGATCCGCATCGCGAGAACGAGGCCAACACCAATCGAGACTATTCAAGTAGGCTTTTCTTACTCTATGAAAATATATGTGTGGATGCTTTCAAAATAAAACGAGATATTTTCAAAGCACTGTCTTGCCATAAATGTTTTCGATTTATGTATGATGCCTATCTGTTACATGATAATCAAATTCGGGTTCCAGTGGGTTAGCGTCTCCACTCGAACTGTGATTATGAAATCGAATTCGGGTTCCAGTGGGTTAGCGTCTCCACTCGAACTAGTGTACACCACGGACTGTGAGTCAGCGGAAGGGTTGACCGGTCAAGTGTCTGTGGGAAGTGGCCACTTCCCCGGCATAAATAACGTTCAGATATGGTTGACTACAAAGAACTAAGGACAGACCTGTCAACTCAAGTTTTCACAAGAAATGATTTTAGTGAACATAGGTGCTTTAGAGACAAAAATCCCTATGTTTCACTTGCGAATGGCATGACAGTTATATGTGTATGTGTGTGATTTTGGCATGTGTCTACTGAGTACTTTTGTACTCAGCCCTGCATGTATTTCTAAACGTGCAGGTTGAGCGGTGATGAAGGAAGAGTGCTGCGTTCGGGCTTTTTGTCGATCTCTTAGTATTTGACTCTTGGGGGTTCTGCATGTCTTCATACATGTAGAGCTTATTGCGATCCATATGTCTTTCCGCTGCAAGTTTGAGATCATTATGTATTAAAAACGAGACTCCAGTTCTTTCATATTATGTTGAATTGTATTGAGCCTAAGACTCAAGCCCTTTTATAATTCATGTATAATGAATTATTTGATGTGTTATAAGGATGTTGTTCGGTTCAGCCTCGTTCTAAGTTTCCCCCTTTCTATTCCCGTTTCTTTAATCCCTTCCCTAGTCACGGTTTCCCCGACTTTACTATCCTTAGTGAAGGGCGGGCGTGACAGTTCTATAGTGTTCTTAGCTTAAAGATTTGGAAGAATTAAGCTAAGAACAAAGCTTTCCAGAGTGTTTAGAAATTTTTAAGGTTAAAGAGTTTTAGAAATTTTTGAGTGTTTGAGCGCTTCGTTCGTCAATGACGAATAGAGATTAATTTATGCATAGTTTTAGCTTAATGAATTTCTCGTAAGAACTTTAGAAGATGGCGTTGAGTATTTATAGGCCCAGCATTTGAATACTAGCCGTTGGGAGAAACTACTCGTTGACGTCCTTTATGCCATATAAGGTATCGTTCTTTGGCATAGTTGAATTGCATTACCAGAAATAGTGTGAGAGAGATGATGAAGTGTTTTAAATATAATATAAGTTATAATATATACTTAATTTGTTATAATATATATATATATAGAGAACATGAAGCATTTCAATTTCAATGACAATTTTGTAATTAATTTCAATTTTAATGACAAGAGTAAATAAATTATTAAATATATTAATTATTAATTACAATATATTTTCAATAACAATGCATACCTTAATAGCAGTTATATATTAGTACATCTTAATACAATAATCACCATATTCTCTTACCCATAATTATAGTATTTCTTAAAAATATTTTATTTCTTAAGGAAAAATATATACAATATATATCTTAAATTAAAGATCATGAAAAGATCTTTAATTTGATATATGATATATAAAAAATAAATTTAATATAAACAAGTTATGATCATTTAAAAAATTTAAATAATTATATCTACATGTATGTGTTTAAATTTATTTTATCTAAAAATAAGAATGAGTCTACGCCATTAATGATTAAATTAACTTTAAATATTTTCCATTATTTGAGGACGTGAAGTTAATTTGCAGAGATGTTTTCTCATTTGTCATGTTAAAATTATTTGGACAATATCCAAGTGCAAGATTAATATTTAATTTAGAGGATTAATTTATTTTGCTAGAATTTAATCATGATAGTGATAAATTATAGACCATACTTAAAGTGTATTAACTTACAATAAATTATTTAAATATTTTGACTTAAGGATCAAAATGTTCAATTAGAGCTCAATTATTCATTATACCCACTAATTGTTTACTTTAGTAAAGGAGTGAGAATTTAGAAAAATCATAGTTTGATTAAGAATTTAACGACACCTCTAGATTAAGGTAGTCGAATAATAGTCAAGTTAAAGACCCGAGAGAAGAAATTCTTGAGTAAAGGATAATATTTTCTTACACTTAGAGTATATTAGATGTACTCGTAAATTTTGTCTCACTTGAGGTTTATTTAAAGGTTTCGGCGAAAGGTCGGATCCTAGTTTCGGAAACGAAGTCATCACCAGTCGAGACTATTCAAGTAGGCTTTTCTTACTCTATAAAAATATGTGTGCATGCTTTCAAAATGAAACGAGATATTTTCAAAGCACTGTCTTGCCATAAATGTTTTCGATTTATGTATGATGCCTATCTGTTTATTTATAATCGAATTCGGGTCCTAGTAGATGAGATATCCTACTCGGACTAGTGTACTGTCACGCCCCAATTCCTGAGGGAAGGCCCGTAAGCCGGGGTGCGACTAGGGGTGAGATTTAAGAAGCGGGGAAGAAGGGGGGGCATGCTTGATTTGGAAAGAAACCCGAATAATACTTCAAACATAACCATTAATTGATAAGCGAGAAGACTCGCAATTCAAATCAATGCAAAAAGCTATTCGATGACAGAAATTGAGGTTCAAATCCTAATTATATCGAATAGAATAACATAACCAAAGTCAATAGAAGTTATAGATCGACAGACGAGCTATACTTGACAAAAGATAATATCATAGCGGAAGCAATTCATAAAATCAACCAGATGACAACAACACCGCCTCAGCTCAACCCGTCACCACCGGCACTTAACCTGAAAACATTTGAAAACAATTTGTGGGGTGAGTACTAGTGTACTCAGTGGGCTATGCATTTTATAAACAGTTTTATAAAATCTAAACATTTTTATCCATTCATGAACAACATACCTTAGAAGGTTTCAAAACGCAAAGTACTTCTAAGCATGTTAAAGCATTTATCATTTTCATTCGTTGTGCACAGTTATGTACGTTCTAAAGTTACTCTTACTTTGGCCCCGGACCTCTTGCCACTGTCGAGCCCATTTACATTCAGACTTCGGGTTGAAACCCAGAGAGTCAATTGAGCATTTAGATTTCGGGTTGAAACCCAGAGAATCCCTTTCTGCTTTTGGATTTCGGGTCGAAACCCAGAGAATCCCATTAACATTACAGCAGCACACAATGGAGATCAACCCATTGCACTACTACTCATCGTGTACACAGTTTTCGACTAACGTTTTAGGTCAAGCCGAAAACCTCGATCGATTAACTTCAGAGCATTAAACTTAATTGAACGTACATTAAAACATGACATGGATAACATTTCATTTTGCAATATCAGAGCTTATATAACTCAAACATAATTTTGAGAAAAATAAACCCACCTCTTGGAATAAATCCGTAGCTTTAAATCTCCCTTGAGTTTAGAAAAACCGAGTTAATCCTCACGTTCAACTTGGCTTACACATGGTACTTGACCTTCATAATATACTTAGAAACCTTAGAATTTAAATAAATCTATATCTAATTAAAAGCTAATAAATAGCTCTTTAGAGTTTCATATCCATTCTATTTTCTAAAAACGAAATCTTGGATTTTCTCCGAAAATCTTTGCTCGTTTTATAGCATTTAATAAATTAAAGCTATCATTACTCATTTAAAATGAGATAATTAAATCCTATAAAATTATTTGGGAAATAAATATCAATTTCCCACTTTTAAATCGTTATTTCGTTGATGTTCGATTATTGATCTTTTTATTAATTAATTGATAGTAATTAATTGATAATGCATAGTAGTTATTCTCAATTAATGATTATTTAGATCTTATAACCATGATTAATTAAATTAAATCATCCCATTAGAAAAGTGGATCCAAACATTAATTAAGGATCCATAAACATTACCTATTTAAGCCCATATAATAAAAATTACCCGGCCCAACCTTTAATTAGGCTTGGCCCAAATGATTAGTATTAGCCCAACCCTTTTTTTTTTCCTTCTCCTTCTTTCTCTCCCCTTTTCTCTCCCTGCACAAATCCTCTCCCCAGACGTCCCTCTTCTTCCCCTCCCCTCTTTCTTCTCTTACTTTTACTTTTCATTTTCCTTCACTTAATTACCTTTTATTTATTAAAATTTGTCTTTAATTGAAAGAGTTTATTTCGTCTCCAGAACCTCTCTGAAATCTCTCTGTTTCTTTTAATTGAGCGAGCTCAGTCGCACTACGTCATTATCGCAACTCGTTTCCTGCAAGACTTTATCTCCCTCCACCGTCGAAGAAATCAGCACCGTCCCTCTTTCCATCTCTCAATCGCAGACGGCCACCTCCCCCGGCGCCGCTGCTCTACCTATCGCGCGCTGCAAATCGCTGCCACCATTCGCGCTGCTGCTCCCCGCTCCGCCGCTGCGCCACTTCGCCGGCGCTGCTACATAGTTCCGAAGCTATTCGAGGTCTGTCCGGAGCTGTTCGAGTTGGTTCGAAAGCTGTCCGAGGTCTGTCCGGAGCTGTTCGCTCGTCGCCGTTGCTCGTTGTCTGTTCTGCAGCCTCGAACACGTTGTTACGGCGTTACCACAGCAACCGCAACACCTCGTTCGAGCCGTAGTTCGCGTTGATGCGGTCGAGCAGCAAGTAATTCATTTTTCTTAATCTTTGTTTATTGATTATGCTTCGATTCCAGTCTAGTTTGATTATGTTGATTGGTGATGGATTCATGATATATTTGGGTAGCCATACAGTAGAGGTTTCCTTCTAAATTATGGAGCTTCATTCTTAAATATGCAAAAGCAGTCTAGGATATGGGTAAGACACAGGTATAACAACTAAGTTATATGTTAAAACTGAAGACGAACGTGAGCATAACTGATGTTAATATCTCTTCATGTTGAATTAATAGTTAGAACATATGAATAAAGCATAGATGGCATTTCTTACTTGAATGGTTTGAAGGTGGAGTTGAAGTTGAGATAGATTGTGAATGGTATGGATTTTTGAATATGAAATCTACTTGCTCGAACAGTTGAGAGTATGGATTGATGCTTCACAGCTTGCTCTATCTCTTTCACTCTCCAGTCACCTCTTTCTTCTCCTCTGTTTCTCTTCGGTTTCTTTCGCAGATATGGAGGAGTTTGTATATGATGAATGATAAAAGAGATGGTGTGGTTTCAATATGTGGAGAGTAGATGAGAGATTGTGTGGTAGGGGAAGAAACACACATACTAGACGACGTGGGAACATGGCTGCTGCATTCCTTTATGCATTTATCAAAATATTTGTTTTTGCACTTATCTTCAATTTCAATGTTAAATCTTAATATGATGTATTATTAATTTTTATTGGGCTATTTGTGCACTTGAACTCTTAATAGCAATAATGATGCTTTTAAAAATTTATTGGGCTTTCTATTTTCTCTAGTTGGATTTTATTAATCTAATTGGGCTCTAAATAAATAATTAGGAGATATTTGATATTAATGCTAATAGCATGTAATAAGAATAATATAATTAGAGATTTAATCAATAATCAAATATAAATTCAAACACGTCACAATTAAACGTTAAATTAGTTGCGTAATTAACGTATTCAAAAATCAACAACGAAATTTTAAATCTCCTACGGATATGATAACCCTATTTAATATTAAACTCGTTAATTCTTTCGAATTAAAAGACGGGGTATTACATGTACACAGGACCCTGAGTCAGCAAAAGGTTGGCCGGTCGGGTGTCTGTGGGAAGTGGCCACTTCCCCGGCATAAAGAACGTTCAGATATGGTTGATTACAAAGAACTAGGACAGGCCTGTCAACTCAAGATTTCACAAGAAATGATTTTAGTGAACATAGGTGCTTTAGAGACAAAAATCCATATGCTTCACTTGCGAATGGCATGACAGTTATATATATGTATGAGTGCGATTTTGGCATGTGTCTACTGAGTACTTTTGTACTCAGCCCTGCATGTATTTCTAAACGTGCAGGTTGAGCGGTGGTGAAGGAGGAGTGCTGCGTTCGGGCTTTTTGTCAATCTCTTAGTATTTGACTCTTGGGGGTTCTGCATGTCTTCATACATGTAGAGCTTATTGTGATCCATATGTCTTTCCGCTGCAAGTTTGAGATCATTATGTATTTAAATCAAGACTCCAGTTCTTTCATATTATGATGAATTGTATTGAGCCTAAGTGTAACACCCGAGTATTTTATACCTGGCTTATAGGTGTTTAAAAATCCCAAGAATAAATTTTTGGATTAGAAACTTTATTTTGAAGCTTGCTGCCAAGTTTCAGTGAAAACGGAGACCAAATCTCCACTCTTTCGAGAACCAGCTTATACTTTTATAACGGATAACGAGAGCAAATAGGGGATTCATTCGAAATTTAGATATTTTGAAATTTAGATATTTAGATATTTAGATATTTTGAGGGGATATTTAGAAATATCTAAGAGGCGAAATACGGGATTCATTCGAATGCCCGGATTTGAAGTCCGAGCCGAGATATGGACAAAGCGCGATAATTTACATACACTTTTATCGCGATACGGACCATACGCGGAATTTTTATTTTCGCCGTCAGTGAATAGTAGAACCGAGAACTCGAGAACCCGAGAAATCAAGAAAACTCCTATTTTTCGATGTTATGGCACGAGTAATGAGAAAATTCCCGAGAAGTTTAATAAAATTTATTTCAGAAGAAACGGAGTTTTAAATTGATATTTATCAAGAAATCGAGAAACAAGCATTTTCTCGATTTACGTGCAACTCGATCGGGCCAAACCCCGACTTTAGTTCACGAGAGACGAAGATGTTTTAACGAGTAAGAAAGTCGAGAGTGTTGACTCTCGTTTCAATCGAGATAGATAAATGACGAAGAATCGGATCGAAAATATCTAAAAGGCGAAAAGACGATTTGGACCCCGGATATTAGATATTTTGAGGGGCAACTTTTGTGGCCTATAAAAGACCACAAAGTCACCCCAATTCAGATTTTTTTTACGTGAGATTACAGCCTCATTGGCGTGAGCAAGAAGAAGAGAAAAAGGGAGGAGTTTTGCTCCGATTTTCGTCCCGTTCGTCTCGTTTTTCCGATTTCTTCGAAATCTAATCCGATAGAAAGGTAGCCCTCGATCTTACCTACGTTTCTACGGTTTTATTTTCATGTTTTGAACTTGATGAAAAAGTGAAATAGGGGCTGCCCTTTTCGATTTTTATCGAGCCGAGCCCGAATTGAAAAATGTCGAGAATTAATATTTCTCGTATGAGTTAGATAAACATGTGTTTTAAGTTTCAATAAAATCTAAGCATGTTAGGTTTTGAGAAGTTAACTTGAGCTCGTCATTTTATATGTTTTCGATTTTTTTTTCTCGGATGAATCGAATAGACGAGCATGTATGTAGGTTATATACGAGTATTATGTGAATTTACGGGAATTAATCGAGCATGTTTAAAAAAAAATGAGTGAGGGGCGACAGTTCTGCCCGGGAATTGTCTCGTCATTTTAAGTACAGAATGAGTAGAATTTTTAACATAATAAAATACTAGATCGAGTTAGGAGTAATCTCCAACTTGAATCACCCTGTTTCGTTGTGTTTTCGAATTGTTATGAATTTTTCAAAACGGTTGCGCAAACTGGCAATTCCAGCGAAAATCTAGAAATTTATCTAACTTTGAAAATTCGTAAAAAAATAGAGTAAAATGATTTTATGTGTTTTGTCTTCGGATTATAAAACTTTACGATGTTATGGTCACTTTAAAGTTTGATTCGTTACAATTGGAATTATTTTCAATTTATTATGATTTTTCAAAGTCAACTGCTCATTTAGCTTGAACATGTGTTGAGCATGAATAAAGGTTAATATGATTTTATCGGATTTTTCCGTCAAGTGTGCAAAAATTGAAATAAGTTAGTAGCCGATTTTTCCGTTATGTTAGATAATCGAGCCGCATATTTTCGTATGAGATTTATAATCTCATATTATGATTTATGAGCATGAAAAGGAGTTTTTCCCCGATTTTAAGTTTTTAATCGGAGTTGGCCGTTCGAGAGCATGAAAAGTGTTATGTGATGTTTTATTTAACGAACGTGATTTATTTTAGGTTTATATCATTGTATTAAGTTTCATGATATTCATAGATGTTTTGATCTTAGACGAGCATGAGTGCTGAGAAATTATCAAACATCAAGTTAAGTGTTTAATCAAAGTCAAAACATGACTTGATTAGAAATCATCGAACGACCCTTCTAGAATTTAAATCCGAAACTCGAACGATAGCCGAGTTAAAAGAACCGAGAATAATTCTCAAATAACAAAGGATAATAATTCCTTGCACTTAGAGAATATTAGATGCGCTCGAAAATGTTATCTCACTTGAGATTTCTTTAAAGGGGTACGACGAAAGGTCAGGACCGCAGTTCGAGAAAGAAGCAGTCGTCAGTCAAGACGATCCAAGTAAGCTTTCTATTACAAAGAAAATTATGTGTGCACGTATACTATTTATGTTGTTTCGAAAGGATTTCAAATTGAGAAAATATGTTTCGAAGTATTGTCTTGCCGAAATGATTTATGTTTTGTATGAAACCTATCTGGTTAAGGTTCTAATTATGAAATCGAATTCGGGTTCCAGTGGGCAGGCAGCCCCACTCGAACTAGTGTACACAAGTAACCATGAGTCATCGATCGGGTTGGCCGGTTAAAGGACCGTGAGTCATCTAGCGGGTTGGCCGGTCAGGTGTCCGTAGAAGGTGGCCACCTTCTCGGTACACATAAAGAACAGATATGGTATAATACTAAAGAACTTAGACAGCTGTCGAACTCAGGATCTTTTACAAAGAGAATTTAGTGAACCTAGGTGCTTTTAAAGATCCATATGTTTCACTCTTATGGCATTGACAAATTATATATGTATGTATGCGTTTTCGGCATGTGCCTACTGAGTACGTTTGTACTCAGCCCTGCATGTATTTATAAATGTGCAGGTTGAGACATGATGAAGGGAGATGCTATGACGAGCTTGTCGGTCTTTTATTTAAGTTTTGGGTGTCTACGTGTCTTCATACACGTAGACTTATGTCGATCCTTATTCCGCTGCAAGAGGTTCCATTAGTAGATTCTGGCGAAGGTGCCAATTATGTAAATTAACTCTTTGTCTGAACTGAACTCAGTTATCGAACTATCTTTTGTTTCAGTCAAAGCTTTCAAGGTTTCACTTTACCTTTATTTATCTATTCTATAGTCGCGCACCCGGACTTTGCCACGAGGGCGGAGGACGGGGCGTGACACTAAGACTCAAGCCCTTTTATAATTCATGTATAATGAATTATTTGATGTGTTATAAGGATGTTGTTCGGTTCAGCCTCGTTCTAGTTTCCCCACTTATATCCCCGTTTCTTTAATCCCTTCCCTAGTCACGGTTTCCCCGACTTTACTATCCTTAGTGAAGGGCGGACGTGACAGCTGCAATAGTCAATTGGAACGAGCTGCTCATCCTCTTGTGCTAAAAACGATCTATTGATGTCTGAGCAGCTGGCTGGTCTTTAGAACGAGCTGCTCAACCACTTGTAATAAATTACAAGTATTCGGTTTCCTTTTCATAACTAATTCTAGTCTAGAGAACCAGATCGATATAAGTAAGCTTGAAACTTGAAACTACTTTTACATTTGTGATCTGTTAAAAGATATTCTAAAAATCGAAACCAAAACAAGTAGAGATGGCAGCGAGCGTTATTAATACAAAAATGATCTGCTCACAATATTTGGAACTAACTGTTATATACAATGAAGAAATTACTTGTTTTAGTTAATCATTGTGTCCAGGAAATCTTTCACAAGAATAAGATAGATCATTATTAAGTTACTAAAAACGATCTGCTTCTTTTACACTTAAGATATTCCTTAATAGATGACAATGACTACTTGGTTTCTAAGATAAATTAATTTAGTTTCGAGAAATATCATCAAAACATATAAAAATTCATGGGTTCCCAACATAAACTAAATGAAAAATTAGAAAATTTCATAGCAAATTTGTAATTATGTACAATTAACTATTGGAGATCCAAAAGTAGTGCAACAAAAAAATTATAACTTTGTCTTCTTTGTTAACAATATGTATTGTCATTATCTATTGGGTGTCAAAATTACCAATGTTCATTTGATCTAAAAACAAATAATAGAACTACCTTTCATCTCCAATTGAATTCTCTACAACAGTATTCTAGATTAAATGAGTTTGATTGTTTTTTAATTTTAGTAGAATATTATGACTTGCTACGTTCTCATCTTTACCCTCCCCTAAGTTATTTCTATTATTTACGTTAATTAAATAAAGAAACTAATCCAGTAATTGTTTCAAATCTGACCGTTTATGATTTTGATATGAATGATGTAAAATCATTCTTATTTCTTATCTAGGAGAGTAGTCTCACCAGAACCATCTCATACATATATAAAGAGAGAGAGAGTTAGATTCTTATAAAAAAATTATATGTGATAAATGAGGAAGAATCTATACAATTAATTAAGATTAATTGAATTGAATTTAAATAATTTCATCATTCTAGAAATATGGAATTTTTTTAAATGAAAATTAATTTGAAAAAAATCATAATCATATTTATTAAAAATGGATAGTTGAGATATTTTTTCATTTTCACACAAAAGAAATTATTTTTTATATGAATCAAACCTCGATAGGAGTTATATATATATAATATATATATATTTTATAATATATAATTCAGATTAATTATGCATCAAATTTATGCATATGATAAATTGAAAATATGATGCATTGGTTAATAAAATGCATCATTATGTGATGCAACAAAATACAATATAAAATGCATAAAAATATTAAGTGAAATGCATAAATTTTTGTACCTAAGAAAGAATTGGTTCTCACCAGATCCTACCCCAATTACGAGGTAAGATTCGGTGAGAACTAGGTTTTAAATAGGAACCAAAACTTATGCATGTTACATGTTATTTTGATGCATTACGTGTAATATTTTATTGCATAACATGATAATACATTTTTGTTCAATAATCAACTCATCATAATTTCAATGAAGTATATGTATAAATTTTATTCATAATTAATATGGATCATATGTTATACAAAGATTATCGATCCTGATTGCTTCCTTATTCATAAGAATTAGTTCTCATTTGATTCAACATACGGCTTAAGTTTCGGTGAACAGTCAAGAACATAAACACGCTCGAGTTTATCACAAATCTCGTCGTTGTTACTTTGTTCTGTAAGAACAAAATGCATTGCATCAGTACTAACAAATCAATGCATGTATTACATATTGTATTTGCATATATGGTACAAATAAAAAATATAAACTTTATCTAATTCTCACAATCATATACATGCACAAAAAAAATGCACTTTGATAACAAAAGAAAGAAAATTGTCTTCCATATAATATTGACCATGAGCACAAATAACACATTAATTGTACACAAAGTTTTATAAAAAAAAAGGAAATATCAAGAGTGGATAATCTTATACTTAAACATAATAATAATAAATCTGGAAAACTCATTATAAATTTCCAGTGGGAGTTGGATTAAAAAAACAATAAAACAGTAAATTGATATGTAGAGTTGAAAGAATGAATTGTATTCCACAAAAATAAGATAAAATAATTTCTTGTTATAGTATGGTAATTAATGGGATAGTGATCCCCTAAATTAAGGTTCCATCGGTTACAATATTTGAAAATTACTCCTCTAATGATAAATAAGCTATATCCTTGAATTAAATAAAGAAACACAACCCATTAATATATGGCCATTGATTAATACTTATTAAGATTAGTTCTTAGTTCTCATATATCATTTGGTTCTAATTTGATCTAACTCTCATAAATATATATATATATATATATATATATATAATGAAAATAAATCTGCTCGTGTTAACTGAAAATAAATCTGAACCATGCATATTTTTCATTTAATGGATATTGTTGGGAACTCCACGAATTTATTTATGTTTTGATGATGTTTCCCGAAACAACATTTAGTCATCCTTATGATATTATAAAACCAAGTGGTCAATGTTATCTTTTAGGGAACAACTTGATTATAAAAGAAGCAGATCGTTTTATTAACAACATGTATTATTCTTGTAATAGCTTTCCTGGACACATTGATTACTCAGACACCAAGTATTTTCTAAGTTGGATAGACAACTAGTTTTAAAGTTGTGAGCAGATCGTTTTTATGAAAATAACGATTTGTTTCACACTTGTAGCTAGCTGTCCATCTTTACCTGTCTTGGTTTTAGATATCTAGAATTTATTTTTACAAATCACAAATGTAAAAGAAGCTTGAAGTCTCAAGCTCACTTGTAACGATCTGTTCTTCTAGACTTAGTTTAGAAAACAGCTACAATGTAAAAGGAACATTTAGATAAATTAACTACATGTCCTTATTATCAAGCTGTAACTAGGATAGAAGACTCCTATACTTGAAGACATCACAAGAGGAAGAACAACTAGAGAAACTACCTCCAGCAGCCCGCTATCGAAACATCAACAGGTCGTTTTGTCCAAAAATGATCTGTTATGTTTAACAAGAAGTTGTGTTAATTGGATTCAAACCAATTAACTTGTGAAAGAACAGCTTGATTTTAAACGACCTGCTACATCAAAGATTGAGCGAGCTGGTCCTCACAATAACTATGGTGGACTGTCGACATATAGGAAAGAGTACGAGAATTCAAGCTTTCAAATCGCCATTACTCTGCTCAAAAATCTTCAAGCTCTCAATGTTCAAAACACTCCAACTCAATTTTAGAATTCTCTAGAGTGTTTCAGTTTTTGAAGGTTTATTTTCTGAAGTTATGATCTTGTTTTGATCCATTTGTAACCCTAGATTGTAGTTATCAATCTTAGGGAGAAGAATTGTAATCACAAGAAGTTATCTAGTTTTGATAATTCTTGTGGCTCGTACTCAACGAGTAAAAAGAAAGGAGAAAGTTTAGTGGATTTTCGATCTAGGTTTGATTGAACCGTGGACGTAAGGAAAGTTTATCCCGAACCACGTTAACTACTTGCGTTATTTATTTCTTGTTTACTTCTCATTCATATTCTTCATACTCTTGCATACAAAACTATTGCGTTAAAGATTAACTTGTAAGAAATCGTTTTCTCATTAATAAGAGCATTAACCACCAAATTCTGCACACAACATTAATCAAGCTTAACCTACTATTGTTATTCTTGATTATTGTTTATCTTCACATAAGGTTTTATTTGAGTAAGATTAAATCCTCCTAATAAGAAGATTTATTTTATTATTCTAAGCTATCTTATCTATTAAGTGTGCCTCATATCTTAATCATAAAAACGAAAAACCCCAAAAAGTTTTTTTTTGGTGTTTCCCCCCCCCCCCCCCCCCCCCCCGCATACACCAATCTAACTCTTTCGGGACCAACATATATAATAATTAAAATATATCCTAATTAATAAACCCTAGTTAGAAGAAATAACAACCCTGTTTTTAGGGATAAAATATTTTAAATAAGATATATATCAAACTTATCTTTTAATCTGTACCATTAATCTAAATAAT
Organism: Leonotis leonurus; assembly: GCA_026898415.1. Taxonomy (NCBI): domain Eukaryota; kingdom Viridiplantae; phylum Streptophyta; class Magnoliopsida; order Lamiales; family Lamiaceae; genus Leonotis; species Leonotis leonurus. The sequence continues at coordinate 1,417 of JAPKLX010001882.1, read as the reverse complement.
TTAACCATTAAGATTTACTTCATATAAAAGCATTTTTATTTGATCTCTTTCCTCTCTCTCTCACTCTCTCTCTCTCTCTATGTATATATATATATATATGTGGAGTTAGGTAGAATTCATAAGAGGAAAATAATTGTGTTTGATAAACAATAACGAATTTTATATATTCAATTGGTCTAACATTAATTTATTTAATATAAATATTTTTTATATAAGAACATGAAAGTTGGTATTAAACGAATAATTGATATTTTTTCCTCATAAATTTGTGTAATACCCCACTCTTTTAATCATCGTATTAATCGAGTTTTACTATATTAGAGTTCTCATATCCATTAAGAATTTTAAAACTCCGATGTTGAGTTTCATTTTAGGTTATTAATTTAAATCGGATAACGATTTATAGTCAAATTTTAAAACGGATCGATTTAAGTAAAATAATCGAATTAATTTAATAAAGTAAATCAACACATTTATCTAAAGTCTTCAACCCCTACACCCTCCTATACAACAATTACTACCATATCTCCGTACAAACACCAAATCTACAATTCATATCAATGGATTTTATTAGTCTTTAGATATTTGCAAGACGTGGCTCTTCTTTAGCCACACAACAATGTAAACTCCCATCTTTTAAGCAACATCACCCTTTCCTCATTTCTCCACACCATAATCTGTAAGAGACCGAGAAGAAAAAGAAAAAAAGCAAGACGAGCAAAGTAGTGAAGAACATTAGGAACAAAAACGACGACATATCCATTCAGTTCATCACCAAATCAAGTAGGTTCAAGATCTGATTTCATTTAAATTATAGCATGCTCATAATCTATTAATTTCAGTTTTAAACTTGGAACATAGTTCTATTGCCTAAATCTTGACCCATAACTTAGATTGCATTTGCATATTTAAGAATGAAGCTTCATAATTTAGAAGGAAACTTCTACTGTATGGTTACACAAATATATCATAAATCCGTCGCCAATCAACATAAATCAACAAAGACTTGAATAGTTAGAAGAGAGAAGGGATATAGTAAATATTTTTCTCTATAGCATAAAGATCGAGTCTTGATTGTGTTGGACGAGTTTAGAATGAGTCACATTGACTCACGAAGTTTAGGAAATTGAGTCGGCCGAGTCGGGTTTGAGTTGTGACAGTCGGCTTGGGTTCTGGGTGGTGCTGTAGCACGAGGGAGACACGTTGATGACCTCAGAGGCTTCGGAGGCTGCTGTCTGTAGGAAACCAGAGGGAGAGAAGTTCATAGAGTCGACGGCGGCGGCGGCAGCTACTTGGAGAAGGCTGCTCCAGGCGAGCAGCGGCGATGAGTGCGACAGCTCCGGACAGACCTCGGACAGCCTTCGAACCACCTCTGTCACGCCCCGACCTCCGCCCTCACGGCAGAGACCGGGTGTGA